>CATIWQ010113825.1:0-33895 GCA_949673415.1 Euphorbia schlechtendalii | reverse complement strand
ATATTAATATAATAATCATTCCCCAAAATGGGATTCCCCATATATAGGGAATTCCATTTTGGGAAAATACTATATGAAAAATTGTTAAACTTGATCATTCCCCATATTCATTTTCTATTTCAAGAATTTTTCAAAATGAGGAACCAGAAATTGTCTGGTCAAAATTGAGAAGGTTAATTAGCAAAACTCGTTATATTGAGAGGACGAATATATATTTTGTTAAAATAAAAGACATTGCATGATACATGAGATGTGATAGGCTGATAGACCATAAATGTCTGGACATGGAGTAGATAAATGCGGGACATGTGCATTCACAAATAAATGGGCCATGATTGGCCCATCAATACATGTTGAACCACATGCCTGTCTTTTTCAAAACAACCACCTTCCACGTGCTTCTTCTAACATAATTTAAATTACTAATTACTTCAATTGTCCTACTCTTACATTACACTGGTACTATAGTCTACACGTAGCACATCAACCACAATACTTTATCAATAATTATTTACTATATTTATGCATATGATTATTTTAGTTACATTTTCGTTGTGTGGGTTCACCATCGTCTATAAATATTTTGTCATTTAACTGCGTTTGTGAACCAATATAGTAGATCTTCTCAAATTTTCATCAAGTGTGTGTTTGATGCAAGTATTAAAAGGAAATAGATCTTCATGAATCATAATGCATTATTAAATGATATATACACTATTTTTTTTCCATCTATTAAGTACTTAAAAAACCCATCATTGGTATTTACTACATAAAACTTTAATTTTAGACTCAAAAACTCCTCACTTTGGTAGCTGTAGAATCATGAATTTACATAGGTGAATAATAGACCTTGCGCACGGGCCCGTGAGCCCGTAAGACCCGTCCATGCCCGTTTTTGATTGGATGGGCTTGGATAAACAATTTCGTATACAAACTTGATTTGGCCTGAACCCGTGATGACCCGCTGAATATATGAGTTGGTTTTGGATTGAGCATCAAAACTCAAGTTGGTGTTTCAAAATTTGAATTGTTAGTTTATGTTTAGCTTATAATTTTTTTTGTAAAAATACTATAAATATATATCATGTACATGTATTATATATCTGTTACATGTCTACTATGTATATCTATTACACACATATTATATGTCTAATATATATTCATGTTCATGTCTCATTCACCTAAACTGATTTAACATATCTGTTATATAAATGATATATACTATATCTAAAACGTAAAAAAAGAAAATTTGAAACATTTTTTACATAATAATGTAGAATTGAAACTTGAGGAAGATTTATTTATAATTTGATAAAAATTTGGGTGAAATTTACATATTGTACCTAAAAACCTAAAAAAAGATATTTTATACAGACTACATGACATCTGTGCGATGTGGTGGGCTCAATTGGGCCTAATAATCGGACAGGCCCGGAGCCACTGGCCAGTAAGCAATTCCAGAAGTTTTCACACATGCCAAATTGGGCTTGCGTATTAACGATTAAATGGGCTGAACCGGTTAGAAATCACAACGGTTCCCTTCCTTCATCTTGATTGATGGCCTTTAAACCCTACAAAATTCCCCCACGCGCTCTTTCCGACGCTGTAGATGCTCTGGTATTGTGCCCGGCAAAGTTCCCGTTGAAGCAAATATGAGCAGCTGGAGAAGTCTTCTTCTTCGAATTGGCGAGAAAGGCCCTGAGTATGGCACCGGCTCCGACTTCAAAGAACACATTGTCTGTTACTCTTTTTACTCTTCACCTTACCACATATGCATGCCTAAATCTTTCTGCATTGCCCTAGGGTTTAGAGCATTCGTGATTTCTTTTTCTTCGCTGTTTCTCAGACGTTATATATGATTTGCTGAGTTTTGCTGTTGTGTTTTCTGTTGCTTTGATTTCAAAATTGTTTTAGAGATGTGACGAAATGGCTATATTAGCCTGTAATCGTGAAATCATGTTATGCAGAATTTGTGAATTGAACGATAGTATCTCTTTTAATCCCGTTTCGCTCTATTCTCCTCTGTTTACTGTTCAACGTTTTTCCCTGTATCGTTTTATAAGCTATATTTCTGTTGCCGATTCTTGATTTGGGTTTCTGAATTCATAGGAAACGTGCTTCGGTGTAGTTCGGCGGGAGTTGGAGCATTCTTCTGACGATATTTTATCTGTAATGTTTACTTAGTTTTTCTCTATTTTTGCTAATGTAATTGAACAGTTACATCTGTATGCACCGTTTATGTATAACTGTTGTTTCTTTGCCTCATGTCGCGCATATTTGCATGTCTTACTTGGAAGTTTAAGATAGGGAATGATTGCCTAATTGTATATCATGCTTCTCAAATATCTTGTCAAATATTAGCTTTGTTAGTATGGAGCCTAATCTTTCAGAATTATGGAAACTAGTAATTTGTGGCTCTGAGTTTCTGACATTAGAATTGCGAATCCTATGACATAGCATGATAGCAGTAAATGAATCATGTTCTTCAGCGTATAGTTGTTACTGGCACAAGGCGCACTGAGGCGCTAGGGGGTCAGGTGCGCCAAGGTGCCCACCCTAGGGACTAGAGTTGCATACAAAAAAGTGCAGTGAACTATTAATTACTACCATTAACAAACCTGAAATGCAATAAAAAGTAAAAAACATACCCAATCACACTCCATCTTGTGATATCGCATCTTATGAAATATACATTGCTTCTATGGTTTTATTTTTTCTCTCTCTTTTTTACTAATGCATTATTGTAGTAGAATTGTCAATATCATACATATGACATCATGCTATAACATATTTATAAAAAAACCCTTTTTACATTGAGGCGCGCATCTGATGAACCTCGCCTGAACCTCCGCGAGGCGCGCCCGTAACAAGTATGCTTCAGCTTCTTGCATTTATTAGATTGTCTGGTGTTCAATAGACATATATACATTTTGCTGTGTACTTGTGTTATAAGCGCCATAAATTTGTTTATCTTAATGTCAGTAAAGGAATAATGTGACTTGACTGTGGTTTTATCTTTTCTTTTTTGTGGGCAGTTTCTTATTCAATGTGCCAAACAATTGCCTCACAAGAGTCCTTTATACGGGACAGTGGTACTGCACTTTCTTATATATGGTACTGCACTTTCTTATATATGATGTACCTATTTGTTTTTGTTTCATTAATTGGCAGCTTAATAAATATATGCTTGTTTGCTGTTGCATTCATTAGTAAGCTGTTTATTTTTCTGTTCAGTATGTAGTAAAATGTTTGCATACTCCTTTTTTATGTATTTCCCCCTCATCTGAACATTGGTGGGTTTTGACTTCACTTTTTACATCAAACTCTTATGCTAATATATGATATGCTACTAGCTTATTTTTATCTCTCCTTTACTATACCATCTTCTCAGGTTGGCTTATTAAACTTGGAAGATGAGGATTTTGTTAGGAAAGTGTTGGATGATACTCAAAGTCATCTCCAGGTAAGTAATCTGTAGTTATAATATGCATTGGTATGATGTATGAAGGTTGTGATTATGCATTTTATGGTCTTATTTGAATGTTCTATGCATTGATTTTACTTATATGCTGCCCTGTTACATGTTCAGGCTTCTTTGGATTATGGCGACTGTGACAAGATTTGTGTTCTAATGCGTTTCCTTACTTCTCTGGTGTGTCATAATGTTTTATCATTTGGTCATTCTGTGGCCAGAATTATTGACATTGATAGTATTTTCCTTATGACATAAATTATTGTTGTCTTCTTGTTTCATGTTTCATAGATGTGCAGTAAAGTCATACAACCAGCCTCTCTGGTGGTTGTCTTTCAAACCTTATTGTCATTTGCTGCCACAACAGTGGACGAGGAAAAAGGAAATCCCTCTTGGCAAGCGCAAGGGGACTTTTACGTAGCCTTCATTTTATCCTGTCTTCCATGGGGAGGTTCAGAACTCATTGAGGTAATGCTTCTCTATTATTTTGTAAATATCTCAATTTTGATATGTATGTAATTGGTTAGCATTGTATGCTCTCCTATGATTGTAATATTAGGTTATATTAGTTAGATTTCACCCTAACTGGAGTCCTTTCAAATTCTGCATTCTTTCCATGTTGCTTTTATTTCATATTTTCAGGAATAGTCTCATCATTTGTAGAATTCTAGCATTTATACTTCAGATTAGTCTCCTTTTTTCGAGGGACTGCAGATTTGACTCTTTTCAGTCTGTCGCTTTCTGTTGCTTTTTTGTTTTTGTATTTCCTATTAACTCCTGGTCTTTTATGCTTTTCTCCCTCTCTTCCTCTCTCATTCACAGTTCAAACCCCTTTCAATATATATGCAGCAAGTTCCGGAGGAGATTGAGAGTCTCATGGTTGGACTTGAAGCTTATTTGAGCATTCGGAAGAATAATTCTGATACTGGATTGTCTTTTTTTGAGGAAAATGAGGAATCTGAGAAAGTTTCCACTGACAAGGTACACTTTCCAGTGTGTGTTATTTGCATTTGAAGGCTGCAGCATTTTACTTCGTGCAATAAGGAAATCAGGAGTGATAGTCGACATCTAGGTTGCACAAAAACAAAACAAAAGGAAACGCCATTTCTAAAAATTATAGGTTCGGAACGTGGGGAAACGTGTAAATAATTAAATTATAGGGTTTTTTTTGTAAATATAAAAATTATAAAATTTTGATTCATTTTTTCATTCTTATACAAAATAGTAAAATAGTGAACAGTTTTGAAAATAATTAAAAAATATTAAACAATTACCATGCATAATTACATAATACTAATCAAAACATTAGATAATGCTGTGAAATAATGAGTTTATAAATTTTAATTATGTAAACATATAAATTAGTAAGCGATCGAATTTCTAATTTATCATTTAATAATTAATTGAAAAATTTTATACTAACATTATAAGAAGTTAAGTTTTGGTAATAAATCGGAATTGAGTCATTCATTTGGAGGAATTGCTTGGAAACAGTTTCTGGAATTTGAAAAAAGGAGTTTCCATCTTTCGTTAATTGTGGAAATTCTCGTAGGGGTTTCTTAGGGTTTCCATTTCCGAAATGGGTGGGAACGCGGAAACGGAATATCACCTGAGTTTCCATGCTACCTAGGCTCACGTGGAAAAGATTTTACTCCTTTGCCGCAATCCAAAATATTTATGTTGTAAAATATGTTTTCCGGTCTCTTCTTTTTCTTCACTATGACTTGGTTATGTTCAGTCTCAAATTTCCTCTGGTACTACTACCCTTCAGGATTTCTTGGAAGATTTATGGGGTAAGATTCAGGTGTTATCAGGCAATGGATGGAAACTGGATAGTGGTGAGTATTTTATTTTGGTTTCCTTTCTCTCTTTAGAGCTGTAATTGAACTGTATTGTACAGGTTACAAGCATTTATACTTGTAGAGTTGGTCATGATATGAAACTGCTTATTGAATTTCTGTTAGACTACGAGAAAATTAAGAATCATAGTATTTGAGAAAAGTTAGGTTGCACCTTGATTGATTGTAATTAGAAGCAAAGAGATTGAATCAGATATATGATTTTGGTGTTCACAATGAGTTAGGTCAAATTCCAATAGTATATGCATCCCTTAGTGTATTTTGTTTCTTGTAATCCATTTTATTTTTTTCCTTTGTCAAGTTTAGCTCTTTATTTTTTTTGTACTTTTAGATCTTCATATCTTGCAAACAATGCTTGTTTGTAAACTTTTCAGTTCATAGATTTTACCCTTCATTGCAGTTTGCAATATGGTACTCTCCCCTTTTCGCTTTATATGACAATTTGAAAATATTTGCAAATTTTGAATTGGAGGTGGTAGAATGGGTCATTACTTTTTATGTTTCAAGATCTGTAACTGTAAGTGTCAAATGCTTCAATGTTTTTATGTTCCTTTGTTGTACCTTTTTTTTAATTTTGTTGTTATAATTATATTTCTGAAATTATGGTAGTTCCAAGACCTCATCTCTCATTTGAAGCTCAGCTAGTTGCTGGAAAATCTCATGAGTTTGGACCTATCAATGCCCCTGAGCAGCCAGATCTTGTTTTCCAGCATTCTGGGGTTATTTATGGTAAACAGAAGCATGATGCAGAATTAAAGTATCCACAACGGATACGCAGGCTTAATATACTTCCCACAACAAAAACTGAGGTAAGCTTCTTTTTGTACTGTTAATGTTTTTCTTGCTGCTTTAGCGGATGGTATTTTCTTTATTGAGGTTTATGCTTGCTGCATGTAAGCTTGTTAATATTTATGCTACGGCTTCCTCAAATACAGTATTCACATGTCTTCTGATATGTTAGCAATCTTTATTTAAATTCTGTCCTTTGAGTAATGCTTGTGGATTTCTCTCAAATTGATAATTTTTTCAACATGGAGATTTTGATGATTCTGTCGTGTGGAAAATTATCTTTTTTGTTGCAAGTATTGCATCGGTCCTGCTTATTATGTGTAATGTTGAAAAAAAAAATTGTTTTGATGATTAATTTGGCTATTGACAAAGTAGTTAAATTCATGCCTCAAAATGAGGTGAGGCATGCCATCATGAAAAGGGTAGCCAAGGCGCGCGCCTTGGTGAGCCTTTGCGAAAAGGCGCAAATTTTGCAGCAATAGTTTATAGTTATTGAGGAAGAGAAGATTACCCTTGAGGTAGGCTTAGGCGTAATATGGGTGATTTTGTTTTTGTTCTGAACGTCTTTTCTGGCAACTATCAAAGATAATGTGCTAAGCGTCCTTTGGCCTTATCTTCTATCAAAGTACTCTTTTTCATGAATAATTTATCTAATACAAAATCTTTGACATCATGCATTTTGGAAGTGTATGTGACTGCTCAATAATTTCTTTACAATAAGCATCATAATTCTCCCCACAACAATTAATAAATATCTTACGCTTCTGGACTTAATACACTATTGAGTTATCATTTTCTGCCTAATTTATTCTTTAGTGTTTCCTTTTCATATTTGTATAATTATTCTTCCTTTTTAACAGGAAATGCAACCTATAGATCGTTTCATTGTGGAGGAGTATTTATTGGATGTGCTCTTGTTCCTCAACGGCTGGTGTGTAACTCTCCAATAATCCATACATACAGCATATTAATAACCGTGCACTTTATTTACCCTCTCTATATTGTAGCTTTAAAATTGGGTAGCAATAATTTTCTTGTAGAGTTGTAGTTAATTGCACTTAATCTCTAGACTTTATATATAGGTGTGAATAGAAAACTTTGGTTCATAAATGAGGGCCGCCTCTTGCAATGTAGAAGGTTGAAATAATCTTACTTTTCGGTTAAGAAAGATTGATTTATGTGGTGGTAGCCTATCAGACGGTGTCTTTGCACTTAAAATTCAATAGCATTTTCCTGAATTTCACCTTCATCTTGAATAAATTGGGTCAATGACTCAATTTCTAGTTTAATTCGTAGTTTACTGGATCAGCTTGATGTTATTCTACTGAACCAATTGGATTTTGCTCTTGTACATCACCCCATTATTTACTTCTTTCAGATTCTAGTTTTAGTTATTTTCTTTCTTGGTTCATGCAAAGCTAGTCGAAAGGAATGTGCTTCATACATGGTTGGCCTACCTGTGCCCTTCAGATATGAGTATCTTATGTGCGAGACTATATTATCTCAGGTAAGATGTAGCTGCCTTTTGATTTCCCCTGGTATTGGATACTGTGTTGCTTTTATCTTTTGAAGTTGCTTTTATGTTATGCGACGCTTTTATTCAGCAGCACCTTGATTGCTGCATCAAGACCTTTAAGGTTATTTTTTCTCGGTAAAAGTTATCTTGGATCATCGTTGATATTTTTTTGGGTAAAATTATTTGCAGCTGTTATTTTATATAGGTGATCCACATTTTTATAATAATAAGAATTTTACAATACTAGTTATAGAAAAGCTCTAGTGCATCTGAACTTCGATAGTGTGAAATTGTCGATGAGAGGTAAGACCATACGAGTACCCTGACATAACATTTAAATTTCGGATATGGAAAAGGGAAAACTCTGAGAAGAGTCAAAGAAGGTGAAGGAAATAAGAGCGCAATGTCAGTTCATAAAACCCTATGAAATATAATGGATGTTTGAGTAGAAAAGCTTAATCTGAATTATGCCTGTAAATTGTTTCAACAATATAATATAAAATAATATTGCTCATCTGTTAGATGTCAAATTTAGAGTTTGTGCTGTTATGTGATTTTACGGGAATCTATCTAGCAGTCATATTTTACAGAAAGAGAGATACTGAATATCGTTAATCAATTTTGATAACATAACTTCGGCTTCTACCCAATTTGGCCTAGTGTTGTCAAGTTATTTAATGATGTTAGATCAAGCTGAAAAACATAATGTAATTGCATATGATTTTATCCTTTTCCTTTTGTTGTAATTTTTTTTTATGAACCTTTTGCTGTAATTTTAATTATGTATTCTTGTTAATGAATGCTTTTTACGATAAAAGTTCCCAACTTTTTTGAAATGGGTAGCACAGTTGGTGAATATCTAAAATTATAATCTTTCATTTGTTAATCTGGATGGTCATATCTTGCATAAAAGCATGCTGATTGCTCTCTTTTTTCTTTCTTGCAGTTACTTTTGTTACCACATCCCCCATTTAAGCCGATTTACTACACACTGGTCATTATGGATCTCTGTAAGGTATTGTGGAGCTATTTAGTTTTATCTTCTTCCCTTTTTGGAAGAATGAGATTTGAGTCTCAAAATTAATGTCATATTGGTCAAGTACCTTTTGGAAATATCTGACATTGGTTATATGTTAGGCTCTTCCTGGGGCATTTCCTGCAGTTGTAGCTGGCGCAGTTCGTGCGCTTTTTGACAAGATAGCTGATTTGGATATGGAGTGTCGCACACGACTCATCCTTTGGTTTTCACACCATCTGTAAGTTTGTCTTGTCATTCTTCTGAACTGCCACCTTTTATTGACTATTCATTTAAATGTTGGCAAACAAAGATAGATGCTTTTTCTTACTATATCTTCTTTTTTTTCTGGGATAAGGAATTAAGGATTGAGGCCGGTTCACTCTTGATGGGTGGGACCTTGACTGCA
Organism: Euphorbia schlechtendalii; assembly: GCA_949673415.1. Taxonomy (NCBI): domain Eukaryota; kingdom Viridiplantae; phylum Streptophyta; class Magnoliopsida; order Malpighiales; family Euphorbiaceae; genus Euphorbia; species Euphorbia schlechtendalii. The sequence continues at coordinate 24,835 of CATIWQ010113825.1, read as the reverse complement.
ACATCCAAAAATCTCTTTTTTCACATATGGGCTATGTAGTTTGAGAATTTGAGATAAATTATTGCTTAGGAAAGCCTATGTAGCACAAAAACTCCTTGACTCTAATGTTTCCACGATTCTTTCCCATTTGAGAAACCGATGCTCCCGGAAACCCGGGTACGAGACTTTTCTCAAATATGAAAAGTTGGAAATTTGTTTCCGGAGAACTATCCTCCAATTTTTTGGATACTATTCATCTGAACTCAAAATTCCTTCACAATCAATACTATCAGTCTGAAATTTGCAATTTTACATGCTTTTTTATAGGATATAATATCATATTTATTTATTTTATTAGTGTTAATCTTGTATCTCGGAAAGAAAAATATTATATGAATATGTATTTATAATTTTATAAATATACCCTCTATTGTTATTTCATATGTTTCTCATAGTTTCTAAACCCTATAAATTAAAAGTGGCATTTCCCAGTGTCCATTTTCCGTTCCACTTTAGTTTCTGTTTTCAGTGGAATGGATTAATATTTTAGCTGGTGTCCAGATTATTTTTTGTTCCAGGGACATGAGACCGTTGAAACTCCCCATGAAAATTTGTATTCGGTAATCTTTTGATAATGAGTGTTGAGTTATTCTGGATAGTGAATAATTTGAAATTAATATTCCATTTAAACTCAAAATCCTGTTTCGTTGACTTGTTAGCAAAGATTTGTTTGTTTTAGTGAATTTTATATTGGGACAATTATGTTTGCAGCTCCAACTTCCAATTCATTTGGCCATGGGAAGAATGGGCTTATTTCTTAGACCTTCCTAAGTGGGCTCCACAGCGTGTTTTTGTCCAAGAGGTTCTGGAGAGAGAAGTCGGTCTGTCATACTGGGACAAAGTTAAGCAGGTAATAATTGATGATATATTTTTTTAATCTCTAAAGGAATTTTTTTAAGATCTTTGCACCTTTTTTTTGTCAAGGTTTAGAATTTGGTCAGGATTAAATCTTTCTAGTTTGTGCGAGTTATGTTTTTTAAGATGGTTATCATCTGATAGTCTTTTCTGCTGTTGGCATGTTCTGCTCTATATTACATTTCCATCTGCACTTGATCACGAATTGTGCTTGGTTAATCCAATTGTTCTTTGAAAGGTCAAATTTTGGCTGCTAATTTGAAGAATTTATCTGCGGTTATTCTTTACACATAATGTTCAGGGACAGCCTATACGTATATGTAGTTTCTAGCTCTATATTCACATTGACGATAATTGAAAATCTGTGCTGCATATTAAACAGAATCATTTAATTCGATTCTGGTCTTCTCTTTTCCCCAAAAGTTTGGCTAATCTGTTACTTTGATGTGTCGATTGACACCCTCTCACTTTATCTGTCAATTTAGAGCATTGAGAATGCACCTGCGTTGGAGGAGTTGCTTCCGCTGAAGGGCAGTCCAAACTTCAAGTACTGTTTGGAAGAGGGCAAAGAAAAAACTGAAGAACATACACTATCAGCAGACATCATCAGCAAGGTCAAGGGAAGACAGACTGCTCGAGATATAATCGCATGGGTCGAAGAAAATGTATCACCCCATCATGATTGGGAGAATGCCCTTTCGGTGGTGGTTCAGACGCTTCTTGATATCGGTTCTAAAAGTTTTACTCGTTTGATGACCGTTTTGGAAAGATACGGACAAGTAATTGCGAGAATATGCTCTGATCATGATAAATAGGTCTTGCTGATAGCGGAAGTGAGTACTTATTGGAAGAACAATAGCCAAATGACAGCAATTGCTATTGACAGAATGATGGGTTATAGGCTTATATCCAATTTAGCTATAGTGAGATGGGTCTTTTCTCCGGAAAATGTCGAGCAATTCCATACATCTGATCGCCCATGGGAGGTTTGTAAAACAATTAATATTCCTCGGCCTAATACTTAGACAGCCTTTGAACTTGGCCTGAAAAGCCAGCTGCCCCCCCTCAACTTTTAAATGCACCCTGTTATCCCTTCAACTTGCAAAAATGCACCAGTTTGCCCCCATTAACTGTAAAAAATGTACCCATTTGTCCCTGAATGCCACCTGTTAACTTATAGTGGAGAGAGTTGAAAAGTCAAACCAACCAAAAGCGTACACGTGAAGTTCAGTGGGCAAACTGATGCATTTTTGCAAGTTGAGGGGTAACAGGGTGGCTTTTAAATTTGAGCGGGGCATTTGGCTTTTTGGGCCAAGTTCAGGGGACTAATGATGTATTTTGTATATCTGGTGAGTGATTCAAATAAAAATGTAGAGAAGAGGTCCATTTCATATTGTATGCTCTTTCTTCTGGACCCTACAAAGCTTAAGAACATATAATATATGCTGCTGTGAGCAATTCAAAGATTATTCATCGAGCTTTCATTTCCTCCACTCCTTTTGGTCAGGTTCTCAGAAATGCGATTAGCAAAACATACAATCGCATATCAGATTTAAGAAAAGAGATATCATCTCTCAAGAAGAGTGTTGCATCAGCAGAAGAAGCCGCTGCTAAGGCAAAAGCAGAACTAGATGCTGCCGAATCAAAGCTAACTCTGGTAGAGGGAGAACCTGTTCAAGCCGAAAACCCTGCAAGGATGAAGCGCTTAAAATTAAACGCTGATAAAACTAAAGAAGACGAGATCTCCGTTCACGAGTCTTTGGAGGCCAAAGACGCTCTTCTTGCCCGAGCTTCCGATGAAAATGAGGTAACTTATGTTAATATTATAAGTTTTTCTTTGTGTTATTCATTTTCAAACCTAAATGAGTGTCTTGCCTATGAGAAGAACACTTTATAGTTTATAAGAGCAAGTCCAATCAATTTCCATTCCCCAAACCCCATTATTCTGGATCTACAATGTTTTCTCTCCAATCATCTTCCCCATTTTCCATTCCCCAAATTAAATTCACTTTAAAAAGTAATATTTATTATTAAACTAACAAAAAAATAACGAAGCAAATATAAAAAACCATAAAAAAGCTGAAATTAATATTATTTTATTCAATTTTCCAAAAAGTAAAATTACCTTATTCAATTTTCCATGATGGGGTTTGGATCATTTCCCATATTTGAGATATAACATATGGGAATTGGTTGGACTCTCCAAAGGGGAACCATTGGATTTGCCCTAATAGTGATGTGACATGTGAGTAACTAATTCCTCGTTTATTTGCTTAATAGGCATTGTTCCTCTCATTGTACAAAAATTTCTCAAATGTACTAATGGAGCGCCTACCCGATGCATCCGAAGTTCAAACTCTGCAGGGATTGAAGTCAATTCAAGGGGATGAAATGGCTGTTGACATTGATGAATCATCAGAAATGGAAGTGGATAACCAGAATTTCGGAGTCGAGAAAAGGTTTCATATTGTATTCTCTTGAATCTTTTTCTACTATTCAAAGTTCAATTTATAAAAGTTTGGCCATTTAACTTTTTTCACATGAATTTTGCAGTCGGTCCAACGGTGAGAAGGCAGGTAACTTGTATAAAATAGGTGAAAAAGAACAGTGGTGTTTGTCAACTTTAGGCTATGTCAAGGCCTTCACAAGGCAGTACGCTTCCGAGGTAAATTTTTTACTGCGGAGTATAATGATTATTTATTTACTCCTTTCCGCTTTTCCTATACTAGTCGTTTTAGATCTTCATCTTAACAAGAGTTAACAAGGGTATACATATGGAAGAAAGTTGAAAAATAATTTTGGAATTTTGAAATGGACTGCTATTTTGGGTTTTCATATTTTGGTTAAAAAACGGAGGGAGTATTATTTATGAACTTTTGAATTTTTTTTTTCATATTTACCCTTATTTAAAGATGCATTTTCCAACTAAAAAGCATACATTAAGACTTATTAATTAAGAAGTTCGAAATTTTCATGAAATCGGAAAATGATATTAAGGATGAATTAGTCATTTGAGAATTTAGTAATTGCTAAGGTTTTGATGAACAGTCTTAGATGGCTTGTGTCAAACTGTAGACTATTACTCATAACAACTTTCCAAAAATGAACCGTTTGTAGATCAGTTTTGACATGTACTCTATTTAATTTTATTAGTGTGTGATTATTCTGAGATAGAGTTACATTCTTTCTGGCAGATATGGGCACATATTGAGAAATTAGATGCTGGGGTGTTAACTGAAAACGTACATCCCCTTTTCCTGAAAGCTGTTTATTCGGGCTTGCGTCGACCTCTGCCACCAACCTAGTTTATGTTGTATATTTTTTCATGTTAACTATTATTTGTGCAGTTGGGTATAAATTATAGTTATGAATCCAAGATATAGAAGCACATGAATTTTGAGTTTAGGATGAGCAATCATGTATTATTTATTATTGTTTGGCTGATTTGTTTTTGCTTTTCAATTCCAAACAAAAGAACAATCTTTTAGTGTCTGATATTAGGAGTGACACAAAATCCCAGTCTGCCAAACTCTTTTTAACGTTAAAATATTGTAATGATTAGAAAAACAATTGAATGTAATTGCAATTATTGGTCACATGTGAGTGTTTATTAGTAAATTAGATCCAAAGAAAATTTTGTCATTCACAAAAAAAATGAAAATGAAAACAGTCCATTTAATTTTCTATCTATTAGCTTCAAAGTACCTATCTTGGCATGCGTGTATTGGGTTATGAGTGATTTATTCTTCTTATCATTCACGTGCTTGCTTTTTTATGCTCTGGTTTCAAGAAAAAAGAAAAAAATTTACATGTTAAGAGGTTGATGTATTAAATTAAGTTAATTTTGTTATTAACTAAGATTAACTTAAATATTTTACCTCTAAATTTTTTAATTCGCATTATCAATATAGATATCTTAAATTCAACCCTTACTTTATAGTTGGTTGATTTCGTTGTTCTTGTTTTTGTATTAACATTTGTATAATTAAATTCCGATCATCCGTATGTTCGTATTTTGTTCTTGTTCTTGTTAAAGTAAATATTTTGTTTGCATCACCGTGGAATTATTGAGTTATATTAATTTGATTCAGTTGAACTATTGTTTTAAACTTATTAATTGTATTTTAAGGTTTTAAAATTATTCATAAGAGACATCATTGACTTAATCAATACTAAAATTTAGTTTAATATTGTACTACATTTTCGAAAGTAATGATTAAAAATATTTATTTTTTAAAAAATCTATAACAACTTGTACGAGATTAAATCTAATTGTTCATAAAAGAAAGTGTATAATAATAATGAAATTATTCAATAAATATTATCTATGCTCAATTATTTACTTTAGATAAAGATAAGGTAATAATGTGTATTTTTGCATGAGAGGAGCGGCAAGCACGTTTGAACCTAAACTAGCCGTTGAAGCTGACGTCATAAAAATACATTAACAATATTCGCCGCCCTTCATTGCAACGTTCAAAAACAACTTTTGAACGTCCAGACGGTGCCGTTTTGGTATAGGACGCTCCTCTTTATAAACGCCAAATCCGCTCACTTTGTTAATTCTCTCTACTGAAACTCGAAGAGGAGGCACAAAATTTTGAAGCTTTCTTCTTCTTCTTCTTGTTCTTTTCAATCTCTTCTTCGTTTTTCACAATTCGAAATCAATCCTCTTTTGTTGCTGATTTGATCTTGTTTGTCTTTTGTTAATTTGGTATTACTCTTGTTGATCTTTCCTCCATCGATCTATCGATCGTCTGTGTTGTTGTTGTTTCTTTTGCTCCGGATCTGAAGGATTAGAAAGAATGGCTACTGTTAATGGTTATCAAGGCAACACACCCGTGTCCGCTCCTTCAGCCACCGCATCTAAGCAATCTTTGCCGTCGGTGAAGTCTGTCGATACGCAATCGGTGCTTAAACGGTAATTCTATGTTTAATTTAGGTTTTCTGAACGATTGTTTTAGTGCTTTTCTGGATTTGATTGTCGTCTATTTATGCGGATCTGGTGAGTTAGATGTTTGTCTCTGTTAACCTTCTCCTATCGCCGGTAATTTCCGTGAATAAGAGCAGTTAGATCGTATTAATGGATCTAATTCTTGTATGTTTTGTTTTTCCGAATCCGAGAATTTCATTGGTTTTGAGTTATGTCTCTCAATATAAGTAGATTATTGCAGCTGATTGTCTTATCTGAATCATTTGGTAAAGTGATTGATTATTTCAATTAGGGTTTCTGATTGAAGTTTTTTTTTTCCAATTAAACAGGTTGCAATCTGAGTTAATGGCTTTGATGGTGAGTACGCCTACAAAATTTTATTATCTGTTTTCCAAATCACAGAGTTTTATTTTGTTTATGCGCATACATAAAGCTTTGATTAATTATCGTTGTTTGCTTTTGGGATTTATGTAGATGAGTGGAGAATCGGGAATATCTGCTTTTCCTGAAGAGGACAATATATTCTGTTGGAAAGGAACAATCACTGGAAGCAAAGACACAGTCTTTGAAGGAACTGAATACAAACTATCCCTTTCTTTCCCTAATGACTACCCTTTCAAGCCACCCAAGGTGAAGTTCGAAACCAACTGCTTTCATCCTAATGTGGATGTTTATGGCAACATTTGCTTGGACATTCTTCAGGTAACATACTGCTATTGTTGTCTTCTTCATTTGACTGAACCAGTTTTTCGGGAAAAAATTAACGTGGCGATGGGTCGATAATTTTTAGGATAAATGGTCATCTGCTTATGATGTGAGAACTATCCTCATATCCATCCAGAGTTTGCTTGGAGGTAAATGGTTTTCCTCCAATTGAAAAAGAAGATCTAGTGAAAATTCAGTTTGTGTAAATTAATTGATATCGACTTTGTGTTGTGACAGAGCCTAATATAAGTTCGCCTCTGAACACTCAAGCAGCTCAGCTCTGGTGTAATCAAGAAGGTACTAAACAGAATACATTTTGTTTATGCTTCAGATATATTCTGATTCTGCAAGTTGACTGAATTGTTTGATATATTGCAGAATATAGGAAGATGGTGGAGAAGCTGTACAAGCCTCCAACTCCAGGTGCTTAAATTCTGAAGAATCTGTTTAGATGCTGAATTATTGCTTTTATGTCATGTCATAGAAGCTTTTCAGGCCTCCCAAGTGCTTAATTTCTGAGAATGAGAAATCCTTTGATGCTGAATGAAGCCCTTTCTCTTGTTTAACAAAGGACAGAGTGGAAAATAGGAGTCTTGTTTTTCTGTTTCTTACTTTTTCAATTACATTTTGTATTATGACTTCTATGAATTGAATGCGATATACATGATTTTTTTTATCCCCTCCTAGAAAATCATACCATTCATTCTGATTATAAGCTCGATTATCGAGTTTTGATTCTTAAATCAGAATTTTTCCACATTCTGTTTCATATTTTCTTTGCAAACAACAGTCACATATCAACTTACTAATAGCAGTAAAAGCGCTGATAATCAAGTGGGGGATAAATAAAATAACTGAGCGTAGCTGATTACAGGCACAACAATTCAAATCCAGATTTGGCTCCAAAAATACAATTGCCCAGCAATTATTATCATGGGTGATTAATATACTAAAATAAACAGTTTAATAAATTTCATGAAAAAATTTATATATAAAACAAAAAAACATACAAAAATTGTCTTGTCCGTTCAATTCAATACAAATTCAGTATAGTTCTCAGATCAGTACTATAAAACCTCAACAGGTGCCTTAATTAATGACAACAAAATCTAGTTACGGATGGTGTTACTTGGATATTTGTCAAGGTTCAGAAATCTTCTCAAATATTCATTCCATTAAAACTGCAACCAAGGAAATCGCTAACTACTTAAACCGCTAATTCGAGAAAAAAATTTTATGTATCATGTCAAATTTAAGTTACAGCAGACTAAAAATGTTCAAGAAAGACGACTACGTGAAGCAGACTAAAAATGTTCAAGAAAAACATGAAAATTGCTGATCATTTTGGTGCAGTGAGCTGCCTGAGGTTGTACTTAGCCAACTCCTTGTACTTCTCGATAACCCCAATCAAACACACCGTCTGAAACGTCACGAATCAAAACCCAGTCAATCAAAACAAAAAATATCACAAATTCAGAAAAAAAAAAGATAGAACCACAGTAATACCTTCACGATTTCAACTACAATCGTCTTATCAGGATTGTTAAGGTCAACTTTGTGTGGTCCGGGAACAGATTTTGCAACCGCATTTATTATTTTCATTCGGTCGATTCCCGTATTTGCTCGAGCTTCATACATTACTGCAAACTGCACTTACAAACAAATACACTTGTCACTCAAGTCAGCTCAAAACCTAGCTAGGTTTTAAGCTCTGTTCTTTTCAACTTATTCACCAGCCAATTCAGTTCAGTACTTATAAATACTACATGCCTATAATTTAAAAAGAACCGAGCCTTAGTGGTGTCAATTTTCAAGTTTTTGCCACAAAATCGTGTTATGTCGGCAACATTAACTTGATTATAATACAGAAAGAAGCAAAAAGCCAAGACAAATGAGCAAAAAAGATAGAAAAATCCAATTAAACATCAGCATGTTGATTGAAATATCATTTCGTGTTTGTTCTATCAAGCTAGAACTGCAAAGGAACGGTGAAATCGATAGTTACCTTGTGTGAATCTTGCGAATCCTTGGGAAAATATTTCTCCACTAAAGGTACCATTGCTTTTGAAATTTCCTCTTCCGAAGAGTAGCACGAAACTTCAATCGGTAACACTCTTAAAATGAACCTAAACTCGAAAGATGATAGAAGTTTAGCACACGAAAGAACGAACCATTCATGATGCGATTTTTTGCTACTCGATATAATGGCAGTTGACATACCTCGACACGTGTTTCTTTGTCGACGCGACAGATGTCATAATGTGCTGCGCAATATCTTTCGGAGAAGGATCTTCATTGCCCTTGCGCATTTGAATGAAGACAACGCCATTACAGCCAGAATCAAGGCTCAGAAATCGCCTCTGTTCAAACAAAACATTACATAACAAAAGTGTAATAAATATGTGATCAAAGCTTCATCTCCAAGTTATATGCTAATGCCTAGAAAATTGAACTTCTAAAACTATCTACACAATCAAATTTGGTCAATGTGAAAAATATACTTATATTAACACAAATTTATATTTATCTTGAGCAACGGATGAAAATTTAGATCTATATTCAAGTTTGGCATATAATGATATAAGATAATATTGTAGGCAAAGCCCAGCCAAACTGCAGAATCAAGGAGAAAATATATCATTTTTTTATAAAGCACTAGGCTCTTGCCTAGGGCCTATGCGAGACTAGTCGAATTTGGATTTTTCAATTTTTTTAATATTTGTTAGTACATTAAAACAATTAATTCGACTAAAATTTTGTCAGTGTGTCACGTATTCACGAAAGAAGAAATGAATAGAGGAAGGAGTTCAGTAATTCTGTTATTTCAATAATCAATTTTAGTATTCTTAACACAGTGTTTTAGAAAATTCATCTTGGCAATTTTCAAAACACAGGGAAAATAAAAAGTTCAAAGAAAACCCCGCCTAGGTCCGCCTAACCCCGCCTAAATCGTTCAACCGCTTAGAACCGTCTGACCCTAAAATCCAGGAGATGTTCTGAAAAATCTCACCTAGCCCGGTTTTTAAAAACACTAAAAATATACAATAATGTGTGTTTGAGCAAGTACAAACCACAAGGCTCTTGAATTATAACTTAGCGACAACATTTGCTACCATTCAATACAGGATACTTTGAAAGAAGTAATCGAGCCGCGTATCAGATTTATCTTTCAAGAAAAACATGGAAGTAATTGAAAGATGCAGATAAAGAAACATCATGATATACCTTACTCTTATCTCCAAGTTCTTTAAGTTCATCTTCAATAAGTTTATCAATGGATTTCTGCTCCACATGAGCAACAGAATTCGAGACACGAGCTTCTGTGCATTGCTTCTTCGGCGGTGGCTCCTTCAGTTCATCTCTTTTATTTTCAATTTCTTCATTATTCTCATCCTTATGATATGTATTCTCTTCTATTTGATCTCCATGGCAGGCATTCTCCTCAATAGGATGATCTAATTTCTCACTTTTTGCATTTTTATTTTTTTCTTCGTTGGTATTTTTAGTATCTGTTTGCTGGTTATCTGAATTCTTTTCTTCTTCCTCTTCCTCTTTTTCATCATTATTGACATCATCCTTTTCGTCTTCTTCATCATCATCAGAATATACAAACTTGATCTTTTTATTTAATGGTTTATCAGAGGACACTGCAAACTTCCCACATGAATCCTTTCCATGAACTAGCTCCTCATAGAACTGCAAGATAACACACAATCTAGCAATTAAATAAGCAGAACATAGTCCAATTTCACCTCATTGATAAGTAAAATCTGTTCCTAGTTACTTTAATGTGAAAAAGGACAGAAACAAAGGAAGTTGTATAATTGTAGTGTGAATAAACTCGCTTATCTTACGTTATAGTGCCCAATAAAGTCATTCTCGCACAAATCCGTAAAATTTGGGTGCTATGATAGTGGCATGATAAGTCTACTCTAAACCAAGCCTGATCTAACAGTCCAGCCAATAAAAACCGATACTAACACACCAACAAAAAAATTTTTAAAAATCAAAATACGATAATTGGTTGAGGTTGAAATGTTGCTGCATTCAAATGTTAAACTTGGTATAATTTGTGTTATTATTCACCAATCTAGTGCTAGATTTCTAAGGATTTGGAAGTTCTCACAATCAAATACCTCAACTTTACAAGTTAAACTAAAGTTCAGATCAATTCCACAAGTTCCCAATTGGATTTATTCCCTCTAACCGAAACATCAAATCACCATCCCAATTTTGTTTCCTAAATTTCATATACTTTCAAGCATTTAATAGCAAAGAAAGCAAACAAATATCACAAAACCCTAGATTGAACAATAAAGAATAAGAGAACATACAGAATCAATGACATTGATAGCCTCATGAGAAGCTTGGCGCTCTCTGCCACCATCGCAAGTGATGAAAAAGCCCTGCACTCCTGGGTGTAACGGGTAAGCCCCCTTCTTCTTCACAGGTTTCTGAGCAAACACATAAAAAGGCACAAAAGCAACAACTAAGCAAGCAGCTAAACAGTGAAATAGACTAGTAGAAAAGGAAAGTTACGTTGTTGGGACGATAGTGTTGCTTCCGTTTCTTGTTAGTTGCTGTTGCAGCAGAATTCGGCTTGTTCTCGGCGCCCATTGAGCACAGCGGGAGTGAATTCTCTCGTCTCAGGGTTCGGCGAATGGGGAAAAGGGGGAAAATTGAAAAGAAACTGATTGGAGTTGGATTGAACTCAATTGAGATTGAACTGGGCCTCAAATTGTTGAAATTTGAATGTAAAGTTTCAAGCTTTTTTCTTATTGGGCTAGAACAAGGCTGCTAAAGGTTGTGGAGAATTAGAAGGCCTAATACGTCTTGAACCTTGAACTTCTCCCTAAATTTCGGATTCTCTCCTGAACTTTGAAATGTTTTCAATGCACCCCTGAACTTGTCCCTAAACTCCAGATTTCCTCCTGAACTTTGAAATGTTCTCAATGCCCCCCTGAACTTGTCTGAACATTCTCCAACACGCCCTCAATCCAACGTTGCAAGTTACGTTAGTGGATCAACAAACACGAGCGCGTTAATGAAAATAAATTATTTAAAAATATTAAAAAGAAATAGATATCTCCATGTTAATATTTTAACATTATAAAAGTTCAAATCCCTAAATCGTTCTTCATCTATTAAATAACCGAATCAGATTTCTTTTTCCAAATCTCTTCTTCTCTTATTCATGGATGAGGAATACGAAACTAACGAAATCATTTTTTTTAAAGAGAAACTATGAAAACTTTAATAAAGGGGAGTTAAAATATATTGAATTTTGATTTTTCTTTATTTTTTTTTATTAAATGACAGTTCAAATTTTAATTTTAATTTGTAATTTGATATCTATTTATTAACTGGCACAGAGAACACATGGAATGATTTTTTCAATTGAACATCCACGTTATCGCACGTTTTTTACAAACACAAGACCAAACTTGGTCAAATTAGATAGAGCGGGTGACGGAGTGCGGTTTAGACAAGTTCAGGGGGAAATTGAGAACGTTTCAAAGTTCAGGGGGGAATCCGGAGTTTAGGGACAAGTTCAGGGTTCAAGATGCATTAGGCCAAATTAGAAATATCAAAGAATCAACCATGGTGACTATAAAAGTTTGAACTTTTGGAACTTTATTTTCCATCAAGACTATGACTTGAATTCAATTTTGACCAATTTGGTCTACCCAAAAACTGCAGTTACTAATGGTTGTATGAGATATAATTACCTATTCAACAATAAAAGTAAGAAAATATGAACTTTTTATTATTATTATTATTATTATTATTATTATTATACGAGATTCATGTAGTAGTAGTTTACTAACAACTGTGGTGACAATTCAGACCGTCTTATATAAATGTTCTATCAGATATTTTCAAAAGATAGTCAAATTTTGGATATTGACTATGTGTATGCAGCAGTGAAGTAATGTTCCTTTCAACTTATAAATATGTTAAATTTAATTCTATTTAGTATCAAATACTTATAAATTTGTAGTAAAATAAGTTCAGTACAATGCATCAACTTAATTTATATTGTTAAGTACTGCATCTATTTCTTATATTATTATTTTCTAATTTAATCCTTTTTACTTGTCACTTTTATCATTTGCATTGTTTACGTTTTTAATAAATGTTGGAAAGTGATTTATGACTTATTCTTTATAACTTAATTTTTATCTCGGTTGGTTCAAATTCAGTTCAATTGAAAAATGAAATATTAATTAGTGATTAGGGTGAGATGAGCAAACACTTCCCAAATGATAGGAGGAACCCAAAAACACAAGAAGAATTGTGAGTGGTGGATGTGCGCCAAGTATTAACTAGTGGAGTGGAAATACCAAAGTCAATTGGAAGAGGACTTTTGAATTTAAATTAGTTGCAAATCATGGAATGTGGTTATAATTGGAGGATGTGATACAATTATTCCAACCCAATGGCCGACAAAGACAACTCCAACAATAATAATATGCCATTACCCTATCCCTTTTCAATCTTTGCCATGGATCCCTTGTTTTACACATGTGACAATAAAAAAAATTAATTTAAATTTTTGAGTAAATATTAAATGGCAAAATAAATTGGACACTTGACAAACAATAAGTTGGGAAAAGGGTAATGGGAACAACATATTTCACCCATAAATCCAAACTGGGAACTCTGTCCCTCACTTAATTTTTACCAAGTGTCCAATTTTATCTTTTTTTCATTTACTTAAAATTTAATATTTTAATTGTCACATATGTAAAAAATAGGACAGAATGGGGGATAGGGTGATGGAGACATGAGATCTAATTGTCCTTATTTTTACTCTATTTGCGAAGAAAGCAAATGAAAAACCATAACAAAACCAGTAAAATTTCAATTTAGTTATCATCCTGGTAAACAAAAAAATTTAAAGAACGATGAAAGCTGAGGTGAAAAGGAAAACGCTCCCAAATTATAATGTAAAAAAATAAATTGCATTTCTCAGTAAACAGATAAAATTTTCCACGTCAACATATACAATAGACCTACAAATAACTAACAATCAAGAGTAACAAAATATAACTGAATACACAATACAATCAGACCGTTTCACGACAATTCCAACACAACCCTTCTAATGTATCGAAAAAAGAATTCTGCATTTACAGGGCGAGGCGACTATATGTATACATAAATATAATATATACACAAACAATTATACCGTATTTATAGCAACTGTACCGTATCAACATTGTAGGATGAATACGAAGCAGCGAGAAGAGCCGCTCCAATGCCCGAACCGTCTTCCGAGACCTTAAGAACGACATGTCGAGCAATTTCTTCCCCCAAAATCTCGTTTAATGCTTCGTGTGTGTATTCTCGAAACATCGTATAACTCGTATATAGCGTCCCTTCGATTGCCACGACCGTTCGTCTCGTCTTTACATCGTTCCTGCTGCCTCGTGTGCTGGACATGCCACCTGTACCATCCCGGCCGATTTTCTTTAAGATTCCGGCGATGCCAGCTGCTACCAATCGAGCGGCTCTGCGAATCACCGCGTCGCATATTTTGGCGACGAGCTTTCTGACCTGAAATGGAACTTCTAGGACCTAAAAGGGCACCTCGTTTTTCAGAAAACGGTAATGGGAAAAAAAGCGATAGTATTTTGCTTGTACGAGTGTGAGATAGCTACCTCGAGAATTTCTGTTAAGATTCTCGCTACTTCCTGCAGGTCGGGAGAGTCATCTTCGTGCATCTGAATCACGTGAGGGGTTCTGAAGTAATAAAAGTGGTCACAGTTAGTTTCGAGTATAGTAGTCAAAAGCGAAGCGAAGCGCACCCTCTACGCTTTGGTTGAACACAAAGCGCAGGGGTGCAAAAAAGCGCACAAGGTTAGATTTTAATGAATTTGGATATTGATGACTTGTATTTTTTGTTGTGGACTATTATGACAAGTAATATTTTTAATATTTTTTAGTTTTAAGTGGCTATATGCCTATATTTTATAAATTTTCCAAACCTATAATATTTTGGATATATTTATAACAATGCGCTTTTTCATTACGAAGCGATCTCTTTTTTTGCGCATTGTGCGCTTTGCGCTCTTAACTACTATGGTTTCGAGAGAAAAATGTTCAAAAGCTTCAAGAGACAAATGATTGCATCAGAAAATAGGCGTACCGCAGAACAAAGGGCACTAACAACTTAGAAGAAACTGGTCCAAAGATATCAGATTCAAGGGACAATCTGAGAATCACTCTCCTAACAATGTCGCCCAAATACATTCCCGATATCAATTTCTCAAAACCCTAAACACTCAAAAAATACAGAACTGGTTAATTTATTGTAATGGTACTGTAGGCAAAAACAAAAAAGGGGATGTGTACCTGATCGTTAGGGTTAGGGCTTTCAGCATCCAAATCATCATCGTAAGAAGTTCTTGGCAAATGCGATGACCAAAAATTTCCCCATTCCATGTTAACTACCTGATGAGAAGACAGTAACCGAAATTGTATAAACAACACGCAGCATTGTCCTTTTAGCGATGAAAAAAAATGAGACTTGTCGAGACGAAAGAAAGAATACCATGCCTCCAGAAGTTGTGAGCAGTCCTTGACACTTTATAATCGCATCTGATCGCTCTAGATAGCAAGCGTTGGTTCCCGTTCCGATTATTACCGCTGCAACGGTGTCAGCATCGTGGTAATGTTCAAGTGCAAGAGTCCCCACAGTATCATTCACCTACTTAAAACAAAATACAAAGTCATTTTTTGTTGCTACCTTCTCTAGTTACCTACAGTTTATCCTTTTGGTAATAAAACCATTCTGCCCCCAAAAATCATTTGACTTTTAAACCCTGTAGCAGCCAAAAAATACAGATATGAACACGAACAAGTTTTTAACTAGGTCCGAATATTGACCAAGGTAATAAGCAACAATGTATAGCAATAGAGTATTATAACCTAGAAAATGCCATAGATTAAATTATTTAAAATTGATAGTTATGATAGTTGAGCAAAAGAATAACGGTTTCAGGAAACAAAAGTATTATTGCTTACCAGTACAGTTACGTGCATATCTAAACCATTTCTGATCAATCCGGCTTGTAGGCATTCAACAACTTCTCTTCCAACCTGTAAAAGTCCATTCAATGCACCAATGAGCATATTTACTCTCACTTGCAAAAAGAGGGATGAGAAAACAAACTGTAAACAAGTAGGTGTCATATTCAATAAAAACACAGTAACTATTTCGGAGCTGGAAGAAAGATTTACTACACTTAGTAGAATTAAAATGTCAGATATATACAGAATCACAGAAACACGAATGAAAAGGAGACAACTTTCACTGCTCCTTCGACAGAAATAAAAACAATTTTCTACCGCAGACAAGAAAAATGCAGTAATCTGTAATATTAGTTTCCACAAATCTTTCTACTGTAAACACCTTTATACAACCAAATATCGTCCAACTAACCGTATCTTGAATATGGAGCCCTTTTGTCCACTTGATAAGGCTCCCTGACCTAATAGATATTTGTTTTACCGGAAAAGAGAATGTTAATCCAAGCTCTCTTGTTTTAAGGGTGGAAAATTCGGAACCATTTTCTTCTTTTTCGACAAACTTCTTTAACGTCGATCCTATAAAATCAAAAAGATCCTGCAGAAAAGAAAAGAAAATTGAATATCCCTTTTATATAATGATTTAATAAAAAAATTTTCTCCAACAAGATGCAATGAACACAGAAAACTCAGTCACCTCACTAGTACTTGTCAACAAGTGAGCAGGTATAGGTTGTAGTTCCACATCTTTTGATATGATTGAGGACCTTTTGCCTCCCAGCTGAACCCGCAACATCTTAATATTTACACTCCCGATATCTAGAGCATAATATGTTCCTATCTCTCTCCTGGAAACATGAAAAAATAAATAATTCATGATTGCTATCCAAGTTAGCATTTGTGTAAAATCAGGCATGCAGTTTCAATTCAAGATAGCCAATAACCGGTTATCCATTATTCACGTTCTTTCCAAACAGTACAAAGGGTTGACCACCAGTCAAGATATGGGATGAATATAATCTTGTGTATTAATACTTCTAAGTTATTTAATTACCAAATTTGTTCACATCGGACAATGCATTAGTCAAATGAAACTGCAAATGTGTCTCTAAGTCTAGACAAATCAGCATATGTTATTAAAGATCAAGACTATGCAAAAAAAATAAAGTAATTGTTGTATAAGAGAAGTATGCATTTCACTTTGAGAAGAGGACAGAAGAAACATGAAATTCAATATCTCGGAACTCCAAAAACGGTTAAAAAATGCAGAGCTGTATATAGATGGAGGATTATGTTCCATTTATAAGTGAAAAGGAAAAGCTTCAATAAATAATCCCAAATCCTAAACAGTGTATCAGTGTAATCTAAAGTAGTGAACTCTACGTCAAATAAATACAAACAAGCGTGGAAAAGGAAGAGAACAAAACATTGAAAAAGCTTTTGCAATGAAAGAAGTTAGAAATCAATGTTAACATGGAAGCATACGCGAAATAATTACCAAAAAAGAATAACAATTAAACCAAACAAAATGACAATAGAAAACCCACAGGTAGAACTGAAATTGACAATTAAATAGAAAGGAATGTGAAGAAGATAAATTAAACAGCAGAGGAGAAACAAACAAAGTAACAAAAGCAACAAGCCAATAAGATCAAATGACGCAGCAATAACTCATTTCAATCCGCCAACCCCTAAAAATTTCATCAGTATACACAATCAATCAGCAATTAAAGAATAAGCCAGCCACACAGAAAAACGGATATTCAAATATTCATTTGGCCAACGATAGCCGGAATATTACCCAGTAGGCAAACGGTCAACAAAAGTAAGCAACATTTTGAGCTTAGACCCTCCTTCAGAAGCCAAACCAGCATGCATTTCAACGGCCATTGCATCAACCACCTGTCTCAACCTTCCAACTTCAGTCTCACACGATTCCTCCAACTCTTTCAACAATCCCACTACTCTCCTCCACTTCCTCCGACTCCTCACCCTCCTTCCCGCCACCACTCCCGCCACCGCACAAGCTACCACAGCCACCCCAACCGCCAAAGCCAGAGCCACCCGTCCCATTGATGCCACCGAACGTTACCTGAATACCCAACAGTCGATTTCTAATAACCTCAACAAAGACAGCGCCGCCGTTTCATCGTGAACGCTGCTACTCTTCACAGTACTCCGATAATGGCCTGTTGTAAGCAAAATCGAAGGCCGTAAGAACAATAAACAGACAATCCGTGTTACTGAAATCCTCCGTCGGTATCAAGCGCCCACCGGTGGTTGAACGACGGCGAACACGCCGGCGAAACTTGAATGCAGATGAATTGTTCGATGAAAGTCGTCAAAGAGGGAATTTTTAGTATTGGTGAAGAGAGAGAGAGAGGTCTTTCTGCTAGCATGTGTTGGAGTGCGAACTAAAAAGGACAGTTATATACGGAGAAAATGACGGATCTGGCCCTGGCGATGTTTTAGAATTACGGATTTGTTAAAAGATCTCTGATTATTTTTACCGTTAAACGAAAGATTTTAAAGTTGATTGGAATTTTGACTCGAAATCATTTTGGCATGGTCGAGTCGGTTGGTGCACATATTTGCCACTTGAAATCTCAAAAGATTACAAATTTCAATATCGGGTGCAATAAGTTGATTAATTTTGTTTTTAGAGAAATTGAATTTGATTTTTGCATTTAAAATTGTTGTTATTTATTTGTTTCCTTTATAATAAATTTTATTCAAAATTTGACATTGGTCAATTATTTGATTTGATTAAGGAATTTGAAAACATAAAAAACATAAAAGGAAAATAATACTTTTCCATGAGAGACGTCTAAATGGTAATATATATTAGTCCAATTGTTTTGACCCAATTGATTAAGACATTACTTTTTCCAAATTGTTGTTTACTTAAAAAATAATAGGCATGGGACGAAAATCGATTTGTGCCAAATTGGTATTTTTGGGATGGATATCACTTGAGTAATAAATCTTTAGCTACTTGCTACTCTATTCATATTGGTGATAGGTGTTGCTTTATTTTTCATATTATAGTAAATGGTATCTGATGTCAATATGAATATGATGGGTTTCTTTTAATATTGATTAATTTTTTCTAAAGTATTTGAACATGAATGTTTTATATGGAATATTTGTATTTTTTAGATAAATCAGGACACTGAAATTTGCTTTTCGATGAAACAAAAATTCATTAAAAACACAGGAAACAAATAATTACTGACAAGAAAGAAAATTGTGAGGATATTAATCTTATATATGCTTTGTTTCTAAAAAAATCTTATGCATGCTTCAATTATATTTCTATTACTCAGCAATTTTAATACTTGAAAGATAGTACCAAAACTTTCTGAAAATTATTACTGCTAATTATTAATAATATATGATACTACACTGTTTAAACTTATATTAAAAAAAAAACTAGCCTGTTTAAACTGAAAAAATAAGAAAAATTTATGTATATATTACACTAATTTGTAACTAGTATTGTGAATCTCTTGCTTTAAATTGTAAGTTCCGCTTTGTTGTACCTCATTGAGAAAGGGCAAACAAGTACTTAGAAATTGAAAACAAAAATGTGTTCACATTTATTAAATAGTAAAAATTGACGAGGGGCTTAATAGGAAAAGGAGACATGTGGTGGGGCAAATAGAAAAAAGAACATAGACAGAAGGATTTAAAAATTAAGAATCAGAGACAGAGACAGCTGCATTTTTAAATTTTATAAACGGCGACGGTAGCTGCGTATTATTGCCAGCTGTATCCCTTTAGATTCCAGCTGTGATCTCTACACTGCCCAATCATTTTTTCGCTTCCTTTCACCTCTTTTTCTGTACTTTTTTTTTTTGTTGAAGCAAGACCGACGGATTTAGTAATTGATTTCCTATTAGCATTTCATAGGGTACAAACATCTGGTCTAAAAATTTAAAGTTTGATATTAGATCGATTTCAAAATTCAGAGATTTAGGATAGAGGAGTTTTGTCCTCGTAACCCGTTATTCGGTTCTTTATTTATACATTTTAATGCATAAATCTAGACCTGTTCGTCGGGCAGGCCGGGTTGAATTTGATCTTAGCGAGTTTTTTTACAAAAAAACGTTAACCCAAACCCATAATTTAGAATTTCGGGCTCGGACCGGGTTTACAAGGTCATTCCCAAGTCCGGTCCAAGTCCAGGAATATTTTTTTTGTTATAAATTTTTTTATTAAACTAAGTTAAAAAATTATAAAGCATATCAAAATATGTTTAAATTTTTAATATAATTGCATTGTTTACTTAAAATCTTTAATATTTGGTAACATTTATTGTAATCAAGTATACAAATTTAATAGGATAAAATATAGGAACTTAAAATAATTATAAATTTAATGTATAAATAAATAATAAATAAATAAAATTATTCGTCGAACCGGGTTCGGGCCAAGCTTGGATATTTATATAAAAACCAAGCCCGGCCCATAAATCTTCGAGCTTCGACGGACTCGGGTCGGGTTTTTTTAAAAAATGAGTGTTCAAACCCGGCCCGTTTAAGCTGGCTCGGGCCGGGCAGGTACCCCTGCCCGTGAACAGATCTACACAAAACTAAACATGTTCATGGATCGGGTACCAGCCTAGCTTGGTCCAAGCCCGATTCTATGATTCGGGTTAGAATGTTCATTGGGAAATTAAAGCATGTCCCCTCTTTAAGTAGAATATTTTTCCTTTTACGATAATAGAATAATGTTTTTGATTCCCATTTATTAAATTTAGATTTTTGTTTCTACTGATTTTTTCCTTGCCCCATAAAAAACGTCTCAATCTCTTCATCTCTCTAAGTTATTTTTCGTCATGCTCTCTCTCCATCTCCCTTCGAATCAAGATCTTAACTAAATCACGATTTGCGGCGTTTTCATCTAATTTCGTTTCATCAGTTTGATCATGATTTTCATCAGATTTTGATTTCATCGAGTATGTTCTTGTTGCGTGAGATTTCGGTTTGTTATTTTTTGATTCATTTTCATCTCGTTTCTTATTTTTTTCTAGATTTTGGATTGCGATATGAGTTTTCCTTTTGGATTGCGATTGAGTTTTCGACTTTGGATCGCTATTTGAGTTTCAAATTTGGATTTGTGATTCAGTTTTTTTTTGTCACGATTGAGTTTGTTTTTTTTTTTTGTTCTGTTTTCCAGATTGTGTTTTTTTTTTTAACCTTGTTTCTCTTTTCTGGCAAATTTAGTTGTGTTTAGATCTTTTTTTTCAATGTTTGTGCATTTTTCACTTTTCAATGGAAGAGATCGTTATTTTGATACATTTTTTAGAGTTTGAACTCATGATTTCAAGATTCTCAAATATATGATGTTTTGAAGTTTGAATGTTGACAAATCTGTAAGTTTTTAGATTTTGAATGGATGAAATTACAAATCTTTAAATCATTGGATACGAAGATAATATATTAAGGCTCATTTCAGATTTCAAGTTCAATTTTGGTAGCAGATTAAGTCATATACCCAGTATAACGAGTATTATACCTGGTATAACAGTCACTATAACGATTCAGAGAATATTCAAATCATTGAAGATGAAGAAAGTATTAAGATCCAGTTTCAGATTTTGCATTTGAATAATATATGATCGTTATACTAGGTATAATGGTGATTATACATGGTATAACAATCATTATAATGAATAATATTAAAGAATATTCAAGCAATTGGATAGAAAGAATGTATTAATATTAAGTTTTACATTTCAAATTAGAATCCAGTTTTCAGATCATGTCATTATATGGTTTGATGCAAACTAATATTATAAAAAAAATAATTTGAGATAAATAAAATATTAAGATCAAGTTTCGGATTTCGCATTTGAATAGTATAATAGTCAACATAACGAATAATATTAGAGAAATATTCAAATCATTGAAGATAATAAAATTATTAAGTTTTGGTTTCAAATTTCATATTCGAACAATGTAATAGACATTGTACCTGGTATGAGCACGGGATTTTGTACCAGGGATTTTTATCCTCGAATCACACGATTTTCGATTATCTGAATATCTCCGAATGGGAATGTTCCTTGTCGTCAAGCTACTCTAAGGACTTTAATTATTTTGAAAAATAAAAACTTTGGTAAAATTTATAAATAAATTTAAAAATATAAAAAATATAAATATAAAAAAATCAAGAAAAAGCTCAACTGAATTGGGCTCGCCCAACAGGGGAGCCCAGTGAGCCATGATGGCTCGCTGGAATTTCCAGCAAGCCCCTCGCTGGCGGCGAGCCCGGTTTTCCCCTATAAATACGGGGTTCATTTTGGATTGAAGAGAGCTCGAAATTTTCAGAAAAAAATTCTATTTTCACGAGAAACAACAACAATAAAATATTTTCTTTCAAATAATTCGGATCCAAAACATGTTTAGATTTCGAAACTTTATGATTTTCAAATCAACTTCCATCCATTTCTTCTTTTAAAATCCTCAAATATTCTCGGGTCTAAAAAAATTTAGAATCCCGATTCTAATTATCTTTTGGGTAAATAAACATTTCTTTTCCACACAAACACAATTGAAAAACTAACGAGGAACGCTCCTAGGGATCATACGAATACGCCGAAGTGGATTCACGCCGAAAGGGTAAGCCTCTAAGTTCCTATAGTCAATTATTTCGTGCTTCTTGATTTTTCTTAATTTCTTTTTTAAATGTGGACCTATGGATTATTTTATTTTATTACTTTGTAAATATTGTTGTAATATTTATCCTTCTTCTTTTCTATTTATGAAAATACATGTTAGAGTACCCCCAAGAAGAGAATAAAAATTATTCCTGGATAGCAGGCCTCACACTTTGCCATGCGGTCATTTTCACTAATAAAAAACAACCAACATATGTGTTAATAAAAATGAATCTTTTTATTCAAAATAAGAATTTTCAATTATCGATGTTTTTAATTAGGCCACATGGGCCTCGTCGAAATTAAATTGATCAAACGTGTAAATATTGTGATATATCTTGTTCTAACCGTTGTGGATGCAGATTAGATGTATGCCTAGGATTTATTTTCCTTCGAGTATTGCAATTTCAATCATTTTTTTGGAATTGTAATTAATAGATTAGGCGGGCGGTTGCATCTCCCGAGTTTTGTAATTTATTAATTTTATTTTTCTGCATTTATTTACTGCTTTATGTATGGTTCACTGCTTTCCGCATTTGAATCATGCATAATAACTCGAAAAATGACATAAGTGCGAATATACACAATTAAGAAATACAGTTTTCTATATACGTAATATAATGTGATCCAATAAGAAATAAGAAACTTATCCCGAACCCGAATCTCTGTGTCTTAGTGGGTCATACCCCGGACGTTAAGCCTCACATGACTCTACTTCCTGGAAAGAGCTCATCTAAGTGACGATTCTACACTAAGAGACGGTAGATTCGGGTTTGATCGATAAAAAAATGTTTTCGCTTTCTCTTTCAAACCTTCCGGGTGCTCGACTCGGTACATTTCTATTTTCACTTAAACACCACGATGGACCGCGCCTCTCATCTCGCGTGTTCTCGGCCCATTGCTCCGTGTCGTCCGCTCACACCTGGTATAATGGTTGTTATACTAAGGTATAATGGTTGTTATACTTGGTATAATGACTGTTATACCTAGTATAATAACTTTTATACATGGTATAATAACTGTTATACCTGAAATCGATGATTATTCTTATGTTTACATATTTTGAAAAATGAAAACTTAAATTCACGTTTAATGAAAAATCAAAACTAAAAATGTGATATTTGTAAAATTACACTATGATACAACATAAAATTATTTTGCCTTTTTCTTGTATTGCCACTAAAACCCCAAGCTCATTTTTTTCAAAGCCCAGCCCGAGCCCAATTCCGAAATCTTTTGGATTGAATTTGATTTTTATATAAATATTCGAGCTCGGCCGGATGAATTATTTATTATTTAATACTTATTTATATATTATGTTTTTTTAATTATTTTTTATATACATATTTTAACCCCTTAAAATTTTTAACTCAATTATAACTTATATGAACACTTGAAACTGAATTAGCTGAGCGTCTATGAAAATTGATAGTAAATTATTAGAAAATTCAATTAAAGACTTAACATTTATTCGCACATATATAAAATTTTTATTTTATATATATATGTAGTTGATAAAAAATTTAAAATAAAAATACTATGGATCATGGATTGAGTTTGGGAATGACTCCTTAAATCTAGCTGAAACACAGCCCTAGCCCGAAATTTCAAAGTGTGAATCTGGCTGGGCTTGGATTGATGACTTTTATGAAAAGCTCGATCTAGCTCGGTCTAAACTCGACCGCCCAACGAACATGTTTACACAAAACACATTGTTGTTTTCTACATTGTACAATGTTCTTTTTTTATTTAAAGATGAAATTGAAGTATTAAAATTTTTAGTTTCATATTGATTTTTCAAATACTAAAAGCTGTTAATCCAAGAAAAATTGTATGAAATAATTTTTTAAAAAAGTTGCACAATATCGCAATAAAATGCTTTGAAATGCAACCATTGTTTATTGCGAGTTTAATTTTTAAAAAATGTGTGATTGCACCTACAATAAAAAGAAAATCTACATCCCATTCTTATGTGATTCGAATCTAGGATCTATGCAAAATCTACATCCTGTTCTTCAGTCTTAACCTTAAGTCAAGAAATTGATGACAGTTTATTTCATTTGTTAGAATTCACCATTTCTTAATTAAACAATAATTTTTGTTTTTATGGAATATATGACTAAAACATAGAATAGATGGGAGTTACTACGCGTTACTCATTTTTACTTCGCGTCGCCCATCCTAAAGACAAAAATGCCCCCGAAATCAAAAAAAAAATTTTTTCATCCCTCGCCGGATTGTCAATTCCGGCGACTGTATATTGGCCGGCCGGATTTTCCAGCCAGCCCAGTTGCCGGCCAGAATTTTATTCCGGCCAAAGGAGTTAAGAGCCGAAATAAAATTCCGGCCTAACTATAGTATGGCCGGAATTTTATTTCGGCCAATATTAGGGTTGGTCGGAATTTTATTCCGGCCAAATTCACATTTGGCCGGAATACTATTCCGGCCAGCCAAGTAGCCGGCCGGAATTTTATTCCGGCCAAACGAGTTAACAACCGAAATAAAATTCCGGCATAACTCTACTACGGCCGAAATAAAATTTCGGCCAATAATGTGGTAAAATTCCGGCCAGTTTTACACTTGGCCGGAAAACCATTCCGGCCAGC
>CATIWQ010113805.1:0-15526 GCA_949673415.1 Euphorbia schlechtendalii | reverse complement strand
TTGAATTTAGCTGCTATGAAGCTGGGTTTTTTAGAGCTATTGAAGCCATTTCTAGTATATGGCACTGTGATTGGGAGTCCTGGTGGTGGTTTGTTAAAAATGCTATATTTAAACACCAGCTTGTTATAAAAAAATTGAAATTTGATTTTGGGATAGCTGAAAAAAGTACTTTTCATATGGCCTTTACCTTTAATATTTTTCTTCTAAATAATGGATTTTGTTGTTTTTATCTACTTTCCTCCATGAATTTTTGAATGTTGGAATTAGTGGTCCTTTAAGTCACACATTCTCTCTGTTAGTGGAGTAGTTAGATTAAGTTTTGTGTTTTGATGTGATTGCTGATTATTCTCTATACTTATTCAGACCTAAATCATGTAAATTTTACCTGATAAATATAACACTATGTATGCCATTTGTCTTTCTGACTCCTTTCTTTTAAGGAACCTTGTTCCTTTGTTGTGTGATCACATTGTTTTATTCAAGACACAGCTAAAGTACAGGGCTCCCTTCAATCCAATTTATGTAGCTCTTAAATGAAGTTAAAAAATTATTTTTAAAAAAAAGGGCATTTAGGACGGTTCTCTCAAAAGAACCATCCCTATTGCCTCAACATTACGGACGGTTCTCTTAAGAGAACCATCCGGAATGCTCATTCCGGACGGTTCTTTTAATAGAACCGTCCGTATTGCTCTAAACCGGAGCAAAACGTTTTTTAAATAGCATTCCGGACGGTTCCTTTAAAAGAACCGTCCGCAATGCTCCTTATTCCGGATGGTTTAAAACCGTCTGCATTAATGCTTATCAATCGCGTCGCATCTTGTGCGGACGATTCAAAACCATCCTGGAAAGCCAAAAAAAACGGTCCCCAAAACCCATTTCTGCACTAGTGGCTCTCAACGCCTTAAGTAGATTTTAGGTGACCTAGACCCTTCTTTGCTATCCCTAGTTTCGTTCATCTTACGATCTTCTTCACCCTTATTTGTTTTTGTTAATTTTAGGCTATATGTAAAATTATTTTTCAATTTCGATAGTTTAACTCATTTGAATGGTTTGATTGTTTATATATGTGTTTTTAGCTCATTCTGATTATCTTAATAGGCTGGATATTTTTGTTTTAGTCTTTCGTTTTTTGCCTTTAACATATTATAGTGTGAAAAAATGTTAAACTGAACTGCTTGAGAATTAGTTGCTACCTCACTTCTTTATTTAATCTAAACGAATGTACTAATGTCTACAGCATGTTTTAAGTAGTTTGCTTATGCTGGGAGCTTTTGGTTTAGGGATTTACTGTTGATTTAATTTGCTTATGCTGGTGAGATTTTGCCTCTTCATGGCTGCAATTGCCGCCCCTGCAGTAGAGGTTGAAGATGACCTAGTTCTACCTTTCTTTTTTCAAAATATAAGGCATAGAACTAAGTCGTTTAGTCTTGTTACTTAAAAAGACAATGATGTCGTCTAAATTTTACAGTTAATTAAGGCAACAAAAGGAACCCAAACGACCAAAAGGCAATAGACATGCGTTTGGTATCCACCAAATTTTTGCCGCTTGAGTTTGTATTGTTCATAGTTCTATTATTCGCCCGACTTCATGTTATTCATCGATATATTGTTCTCAGCATCAATTTTCATTGGTCTTGCCATTGTATCATGCCATTTTCTGACTACCTTTTACCCTCCCAAAATAGGTTTGTTGGACTTTCAATTTGAAGATAAAAATTCCTAATTTGATTTCAATCCTATAACAAATTGTGAGCTTGTGAGTATGCTATGATTGTGATGTTCATTTGATTTGAGAATTTGTTAAACGGTTTATGTTCTATTGATTACTACTGTTAATATTAGTAGATTAGTTAATTGAAATTTATACCTAGGTTTGATATTAATATGATTATAAGTATATTGTATAGTAAATCAGATCTGATAATGAATAATGGTGTGGGATGAAAATATATATGTATTTTTCATTAGTTGGAGAAACAGCAGAGTTAGATTGTTCATATAAATCCCTTAATTACAATATTCATTCAAACTTTGAAATCTAGAAGTGTGATATGAATTGGGGAAGGGTTTGGTTTTTATCATCATTGTTATCAAAATTTGGATTTTTGTCCAATAGTATTTTCGTTGGTTGGAATGCTTGTGATAGTCCACTTGTTTCATTGCCTCAAGTTGGAAGTCTTGTGTATTACTTCCCTCAAAGCCACAGTGAACAGGTTTGTCTTTATAAATTTTATCATAAATTTGGTGAAAAACGTTAATTCTTGTCGGCTTTTAGTTATTTTTTTGGTACCCTTTGTTTGATTGTAAACAATAGGTGTTTCAAGAGGACATTTAGTCAATAATATTTGAATTGAAGCTTGTAGACGATTTCAACACTTTCTTATGCTGACTTTTTTAACTGATTGCTTGATCATTACAATAGGGACTAACAGATTTTGATTCACACATTTAGGTGGCAGTTTCTACTAGAACAACAGCTACATCTCAGATTCCAAACTACTCGAATCTTCCTTCACAATTGTTGTGGCAAGTTCACAATGTCACTCTTCATGTATGCCATTTCGATTCTTGGCTTCTCCAATATGTTGCTTTTAGGTAATATTAGATGATTGTTATGTTCTTAATATTGTGTTTTTTCCCTTGTGTTTAGGTGGACAAAGATACTGATGAGATATATGCTCAAATGAGTCTTCAACTAGTGGAATCTGTATGTTCGAATTCTGTATAATGGAGTTTTCTAACCTTGTTATTCTTTACCCCTTCATTAATTTGTTTATCTCCCTATAGGAAAAAGATGTTTTCCCTTACCCGATTTTGGACTAAAACCAAGAAAGCATACAAGTACCCATGGTTTATTCTTTGTGCCTCGTAGAGCAGCAAAAAAATTATAGTTGTGAATTGTGAAGTTTTGTTTTGGCATTATAGTACTAGCGGTTATGCTTATAGATTTCTCTTAAGCATATTTACTGCTCATAAGTTTGTTTCTCAGGTGTTGTAGAAACTTCCAATTTATAGTCTATTTAGTTACTATTCAGCTATTGAAACATTGTATGTTGCTTCATGTGGGATGTTTCACCATTTTATAATGATAATAAATGGCAGGGTTCCCTTCAATCCAAAATTAATGAATTAATATGAAAACAGAAAAAGAATAAAAATGTTAAGAGGAGTAATGGGGACGGTTCTTTATTAAGAACTGACCCAATTGAGGAGTAATGGGGACGGTTCTTTCTTAAGAACCATCCGTATTGCTCTTTTCGGACGGTCCTTAATAAAGAATCGTCCGTATTTCTCTTTATGTATTGCTCCAAGCAATCCAGTTTATAGCATTCCGAATGGTTCTCTTAAAAGAACCGTTTAGAACCGTCCGTATTAATGCCTGATCAATCGCGTCGCGGCTTGTGCGGACGGTTCAAAACCATCCGGAAAAGCCAAAAACAACCATCTGGAAAAGGCTATTTTGCACTAGTGCAAATTTATCTTTGAAGGAATTCAGCCCTTGGTCGATCACGTCAATCTTGGTTTACATTGGTGTGGGTTTTATTATAAATGTAATAGGCAATTTATCAGCATATCCATTTTGGATTTGATTGTGAACTCGGATATCTTGGGAACTTGTAATTAATGTCATACTCGTCTTGAGTATTGCTCCATTAATAAAAGAGGGTTGGGTGTTTTGTAGGCAAGCGTATGCATCAACCTACTTACGACATATGCCCCGAAATTTTCACATATTCCAACTTTTTTTCCTTCGGAGGGACACATTGTTCCTCCGAGGGGTTTTAAAAAAAGACAAAGTTTCTACTATATTTAATGAATTTACTATCATCCTATCAGGTAGCTACCAAGTACTTACCAGATACCTTCATAAACATTTTTCAATTGTTCAAATCTGGTGCATACCTAGTAGGAATCATATATTTTATTATTATCATTCAAATACAAAAATTCAAAAGATACAAACAAACAAAATCACGAATTTAGAAAATTACCAACTTCCTACCTTTTAGCTACCAGGTGATTACCATATATGCAAAAAAACGATGATGAAAAATCAAATAAAAATCTGATAAAAACACATCAATATCTTCAGTTGTTAACATTTAAAACAAAAATTTTAAAGCTCTAATTGAACAAATAAGTTGCGAATCAAATCAAAGCTAAATCAAATAAAAACTTGATGAACTTGAAAGCATAACTCCAACAAAATAATATTCAACAAACTTCAATTCCATAGTCAAAGATGCAAAACAATGCAGCAAAAGAGGAAGACCTCGCATCTGTTGAATAAAAAAAATTCAAACATCTAATTACAACAAATCAATTACGAAATCAATCAAAGTACAATTGGAGAAAAAAATTCACAAACGTAATCAAATTCAAGTAATCAAATTTTGAGCAGAGAACAATGAAGAATAACGAGAATTCAAATAGAGAAGATTTGAAAAATAGAGGGAAATCGAAATAAAGAATCAAGGGAGAAGAACAAAAAAAATTACACGAAATTTGAATGAACAGGAAGTAGACAACAACGTTGCAATTCTACATATATTCAAAATGAAAATCGAATTAAATACCAAAATACAGATAAAAACCCCATCGAAAATATAAAACTAGAAATAAAAAAAACAAACGCAAAGAAGAGCTGTGGCAATATCAAACTAAAAATAAAAACGTCTGGTCGTGGCACTTTGTTGTCATTACAAGCACCAATAGTGACCCAAGCTTCCTCTTAAGTGAAATGTTCTATCAATCTTGAAATAGATATCTCATCTACCACACTGAAATTTATCTTCCTCAATGAAAAAGGCACCACTCTGAGAAAAGCTGCAAGTAATATGACCGAATACCCTCTTTAATTTTGTTTGTATAATGTGTTAATGTCCCATCTGACTCCATCTGCATTATTTGATTATTCCAATGCCTTGCTGATGCAACACGGTGGAAGTACGACATATTATTATCACCAAACAAGGTCTAAGTAACCTGCGATTTCTGATGCCTCAACTTCTCTAACATGTTTCAGTTTTCATAAAGTTCCACACGTGAACACTGTAAGTTCGAACTCAAAGAAGAATCCAATGATCTTGCGTCACCACTTGATGTGAGAGATAGAACCCTTGACTCAAGTTGTTTTATCTTGTCCCCCAAGCCACAAAATTTGCCAAATACCATGACTTAATAGCCTTGCTTAGCAGTGATAGTTTCACACTCATATCCTCTTAAGGAAATTGCGATCGAATTTCATGTCAAGTATTCTGAATGAATTTGCTAAAGTCCCCATTCTCCCACCAAAATTTTAGTGATCGAAATAAGTGTGGTCTGAGGTAGGCCGTGTATTAGATTGAAATTAAATCGAAAAGTGGTCCGAGAGTGTAGATTCCATGGTTATAATTGATAGACCAGGCAATCGATCCAAAAGGGATGCTAAAGTGAGGACATGATTTATTCTTAAGAAAGCTTGAGAATTAAACCAAGTATAGTCACGTCCTTGAAGTGGAATATCAAGCAACTCAGCCTCACTAATGAATTCACGGAAGGGGGCTGAGGAATTAGTAAATCCACCACTTGACTGCTCCGAAAGATGCAAGCTTTCCTTAAAATCCCCACATATAATAATATTTTGAAAAGCTTAAATAGTGGGCAATAGTTATTGCCAAACTGAAATCCTTTCCGATGGTAAACATGAACCATATAACGCTATGAGATTAACATCAATGTTGCTGTATTTGAGGTGAACAATTAGCCAACGTGATGATGAAGAAAGAATATTCCCTGAATCAACGTAGAATTCCATGAAAATAAAAGACCACCCGACATTTTTGATTGTGAAGCTCTTTCATTTGAAGTTGAGCAAGGATAACAGATAAGATGTCTCCGCTAGGGTTTACTAACCCTAGCTGCCGCTGATCATTTTCCAGCCAAAGTTGGTCGTTCTTTCTTCCTTCTTTTGATTTCTTGGATCTCTACTTTAGTTTATCTTGGATACTCGTTTTCCTTGTTTGTTTTCTTGCTATTCTTTCATTTTCTTCTTATCATGGACATGGGTTTTTCCAATGCAAGTTTTCTTGCGGAACTTTTTGAATCTCAGTGCTGCAGTCCGCCTAAGAAAGCAGCTCCGGATTCTTCTGCTGCTACCCGCACTGCAAGATCTTATGCCCAGGCCACTACTAATCAGTTGCCAGTTTATAGGTTTCCAGCTCAAGCACTTATCTCAGAGAAAGGTGGTTACAAGTCAGTTCGTATATCGCAGGAAATCTATTATCAAAGGGTTCGACAATGTTCCTTCTCGCTCATCAGAAGATTGATTTTGCCGAAGGGAAGCGCCCCAAGAAAGTTAGATGATTTGAAGGCACAATTATCCAAGATTTGGGATCTTCAAAGCAGCTAGAAGCTGATTCTCATTGGAAGGGGTTATTATCACATGATGCTTGGTTCTTCAGATTTCAAGACTCTTGTCTGGAGCAAAGGAAGCGTAAACCTTAAACCTGGAAATTTTAGGTTAAAACCTTGGGTGCCAGATTTTGACCCATATGCGGCTAACACCACCAATGTGCAAATTTGTGTACGATTGCAGAGTCTCCCATGGGAATATCGGGATCCTAGAACACTAACCGAAATAACTAGTTGTTTCAGAATTCTTATCCGTATCGATAAGGCAATGATTGATGGTACTTTTGGACATTACGCAAGAGTTTTAGTTTATATTGATTTATGAAACACCATTCCGAATAAGATTGGTGTTGAAAGGAAAGATAGTGAGTTGTGGATTGACTTGGTGTACAAGAATCTACCTACTTTTTGCAAGATTTGCAACTCGATTGGCCATCGTTCTTACGATTGCAAATGAAATAAAAAACCTCGGCCGGAACAATCGCATAGGGCTAAAAAGGAAAAGAAAGTTGTACAAAAGAATCCAGAGAGAGAGGGTCCGAAAAATTCCAATACACCCGCTAATCTTTATTTGCTTACTCAAAGTAAACCAATATAGAAAAGCCTGCAAGAAAGATTGCATTTGGATGTCCCTGCCAAGAAAATCTTTACATCAATTAGAGAGAATCTTGATCGGGAAGGTGAGAGGGAGCTGCTATTGGTGAATGTGAACTATGAATCTAATTTTGATAAAACAGATAGCGAAAATTCTGGGTATAGCAATGAGGATGACATGGAGGAGTTGATAATAGAGGCTAAGAGTAATGTTGTGACTAATCTCGGTAGAGGGGAGCATATTGTGGACCCAAATTGTATTAATTTATTTGTTCACCTAAGGGACGGTAAATAGGTTGGTGATACATTGACATTGAGGGAATCTTGGGCTGACATTTCTGAAAGGGAGGAGGCCAATGATTGGCAAATTGCAACATGTAGAAGGAAAAGGAGTTCGGTTACTAGATCCCCATCGCGAACCTCGCGATAGTCCTCCGATACATATACTCTATGAATGTTCTTTTTTGGAACTGTAGGGGTATTGGCAATGTGGATACCCAACTTTTTCTTAAGAATTTGATTATGGAACACTAACCACTGTTGGTATGTATTGCCGAGCCAATGATTAAATTTTCCAGAATCGCTCCTTCATCTTAGCGACATTTGGGTCTCGTTTGGATTGGTTCTAATGATAAGATAGTTCCAACAATGTGGGTTTTCAAGTCTTTTAGATGTGAATGGCAGGTAAAGGTTACTGCCAATTCAGATCAGTTGGTTGAAGTCTGCTTACAGAGGAATACGACGGATATTTTTTTTTGTTTCGTTTACAATAGTACAAATTTAAATCAATGACGTGAGTTATAAAATTTTATTCGAGAACGGGCTGCCTCCGTTGGGAACAATCGGGTTTGGATGGGGGATTTTAATGTGATCTTGGGTAGCCATGAAAATCTTGGAAATCCTCCAAATGCTAGCTCTTATCATGATTTTAGATCGTGTATTAACAGTGCACATTTGATTGAAGTTGCATCAACGGTGCCTTTTTTTACTTGGACTAACAACAGGGCTAGTGATGAGCGGGTTGAATCAAAGTTGGATAGGACCTTGATTAGTGCTTATTTTTCTGATGCTTGTATTTCTTATACTGGTACGGTGCTTACTTGTCATTGTTCGGACCATCATCCTCTCCTTTTTTCGATCTCGTTGGAGGTGGAAAGAATTTCACATTTTCGTTTCCATTCCATGTGGATTAAGCATAGTTCTCTCCGAAGCTTGATTGAAGATTTTTAGCATGGGAATTTCCCGTCGCTTCCTCCCATGCAATTTCTTATGTTGAAATTAAAAATGTTTCGGCCAATTCTCAAAGATTGGAAGAGGACTATTTTTGGAAATTTGGAATCAAATATTCGCAATAGCGAGAGTGTTCTAAGGGATATTCAAAATCGGATCTCAATCAATAGTATGAATGACATTTTATTGGTAGAAGAGATGGTGCCCCTTCTGCTCTTGATCTTCACCTTCAACAAAAGAAAATCTACTTTAAGGAAAGGAGCGGTGTTCGATGGCTTAAAGATGGAGATAGGAACATGAATTTTTTCCATCAAGCTGCAAACATTCATCGAGCTACTTCAGGAATCAAAACCTTAATTATAGATGATGTTTTTATCACTGATGCTGAGCTAATTTCAACACACATGGTGGAATATTACAGCCTTTTGTTCACTGCAGATCAGTCCGTGCACGTTGACCTACAGCTGGTCCAATTAATCATTCCCTGCCACATAACTTTAAAGGAAAATATAGCTTTAATAACCAAATCGAGTGCTGATCTAATCAGAGAAACAGTGCTTAGCATGGATGCTACAAGTGCACCGAGACCGGATGGATTCATGGGAATCTTTTTTCAAGAATATTGGAGCATTGTTGGAGTGGATGTATGTAGAGCTGTTAACCAATTCTTTTCCATGGGTCACATGATTCCGGGGATGAATTCTAGCTTAATGATTCTCATACCAAAGAAGGAAGGTGAGAATAAGGTGGAGGACTTTCGACCGA
Organism: Euphorbia schlechtendalii; assembly: GCA_949673415.1. Classification (NCBI taxonomy): domain Eukaryota; kingdom Viridiplantae; phylum Streptophyta; class Magnoliopsida; order Malpighiales; family Euphorbiaceae; genus Euphorbia; species Euphorbia schlechtendalii. Next base: position 6,544 of record CATIWQ010113805.1, on the reverse strand, counting down.
TTGCAATGTCAAACTTTGTTTTCAAGATCATCACGAAGATCAATGCTGGTCGTTTGAATATGATTGCTTCAAGATTTATTTCAGAGAATCAATTCGGCTTCATTAAAGGAAGAAACATTCATGAGTGTATCGTGATGGCATCGGAAGGGGTTAATCTCCCTAATCAAAGAAGTTTTGGTGGTAATTTGGCTTTGAAAATTGACATTCCTAAAGCCTTTGATACTCTTGATTGGAATTTCCTCATTACAGTTCTTGAATCATTTGGTTTTAATAGAATTTTCATTGATTGGATTCGAAACATTGTAAGGTTGGCCAGATTTTTGATTCTCACACCAAATGGGCAGCGTGGCTTCTTCAAATGTTCTTGGGGTGTTTGATAAGGAGACCCGCTTTCCCCGTTGCTCTTTTGCTTGGCAGAAGATCTTCTAAGTAGGCTGTTATTATCCTTAGTGGATTTGGGAAACATTACGCGTATGCAATACACCAATGAAGTACACTTTCCATCTCATATTTTATACGCAGATGATATTCTTATTTTCTTTAGAGCAACAATGGCTAATATGAAAGTGGCCTGAGATGTTTTTGATCTATATGGAACCAACTCTGGACAATGTGTTAATTAGAGAAAATCATATGCTTATTTTGGGGATCTGAATCAGAGGTCTAGAGCCACCTCTTTGGCAGATTTAACTGGAATCACGATAGGAAAATTCCATTTATTTATTTAGGGGTTCCTCTCTTTCATGGTACGCCCAAGGCAATATATTTGAGGCCGATTCTTATCAAAATTCTGAATCTTTTTGCGAGATGGATTGGCAGCTCTCTATCGATGGCAGGCCGTGTAACTCTTGTTAAATCTGTTATAAACAGCTCATTGTTACACTCCTTCATGGTTTACAAATGGCTACAATTGATGCTTAAGATTCTTAATCGAGCATGCAGGAATTTTGTTTGGTCAGGGAATACAGAAAAAAGGAAGTTAATCACAATTCCGTGGAAGATTTTTTAGAGGTCGTTTTCAATGGGGGGACTTGGATTAAAAAATTTTGTGGATATTAACACTTCAATGTTGGCTAAATTAGCTTGGGGGCTGATCACGAGCAGATGCGATTTCCTCTTTCTTTTACGGAATCGGTTCTTAGAGAATGACATTGCTAAAGGCCAAATTAATAACTCCAATATTTGGAACTCTTTGTGATATGCGTATGGATTGCTTCGTGAGAATATGATATGGTTTATCGGGGAAAATTTAGACTTGAGCTTTTGGAAGTCCAAATGGTTAACACCAATTATCGGAGAAATTTTACAATTACCGTTGACTGAATGTGCAAGGAGACGCGACTTGGTAAATTAGTTTATTGTGGATAATTCATGGTCAAATTTACAATATTAGCTACCCCCTTTTGTACAACAGTAGATTAGGGACGTTCATTTCTCAGGAGAGAGGCTGGATGTGGCCTTTTGGAAATCGGCTAGTGACGGTAACTTCTCTGTCAAATTATTCTATCAGTGGCCACAGGCTGACTACTCTAGATGTCCTTGCTCGAAGAAAATTTGGCATCATTCCATCACTCCATCACACTCTATTATTTGTTGGAAAGTAATTAGTGGGTATATTCACACACATGATGCGCTGGCTCGCAAAGGAATTAACATAATCTCTATGTGCTATCTTTGCAAAAACCATGCTGAAGATAAAGATCATCTTTTTGCAGGCTGCCCTTTCGCATGGTCATTATGGATAGGTCTTCAATCATTGTTTGGGAGATCTTTTAACATTGATTCAAGCATCAAAGAGGTATTAACAGCAGCCTTTATTCACAAATTTAGCACACAGCTTCAAACTCTTTGGAATTCGAGAGTTGTTAACATAATTTGGTTGATTTGGTTTGCGCGGAACAAATGCATCTTTGATGATGAGAAGCCCAATATTCACCATTCACTTCAAATGCTATGGGAAATTCTACGAAGAACAGGTAAGCTTTGGTTTTGGTTCGGTATGGAATTCAGAAATGGAAAAGAAAACACTTGATAAGCTCGGCATTCTCCCTCATCCACATAGAGATCCTCGGATAATCGGAATAAAATGGGTTCAACCATTAGAGGGTTGGATAAAAGTCAATATTAATGCCTCAACTCACGGGATTCTAGGACCTTCAAGATGTGGAGGGGTCTTTAGAGATGCTAACTGTTCTTTTGTTTATAGATTTTCTTTTTACAGGCCGATGACTTATGCTTTTGTTGCGGAGCTAGAGGCAGTGATATTTGCTATTAAAATGGCAGCAATTAAAGGTTGGAACAGAATTTGGATCGAAAGTGACTCAACTTTCGTAGTTCATTTAATTCAAATGAAGAGCACAAGAGTTCCTTGGCATATTCAGACTGCTTGGATGGAATGCATACATTTGTTGCAATCGATGCAAATATTGGTCACGCATGTGTTTAGAGAAGGCAATAGGATAGCGGATGCTCTAGCCAACCATGGTCGTATTTCTCAAATGAGCTCTGAATGGTCTCAAGTCCCCCACTTCTACCGAGGGCTATTATATCACGATCTTAATGGATTTTGTAATTATCATTTTAGATAGCTTCGTAGCTTAGTTTTTTCTTGTTTTCATTTTCTCTAGCTTTTTATATAGAACCTTTTATTTCTTTTTTAATAAAACATTAGGGGGTTGTTGGGAGTGGGGAAGGGCGGGTCCCCCCATGGTGTTAGTTCCATGGCCTGCCTTTAGGTGTGGGCTGTAAGCGATGCTTTCACTGAGGGACTAATGTCACCCTCGCTTCTTTCTTCCTAGCCCTAATCTTATTCAAAAAAATCTTCGGAAAGATGGGTCTTATTCAAATACACTTTGGCACAAACCGAACATCATATCATTGCTCTTTATGGACCTACGAATGGTGATTCTCGAAACTCTATGTGGCATGAATTACTTCCTATCACTCGGGAATTATAGAATTTGTTGATATGCGGAGACTTCAATGAGGTCCTTGCTTTCCCAGAAAGGTCCAACGGCAAATTATCACCTTCCATGGTTGCATTCCAGGACTTTGTTAGTGAAGGAGAACTATTAGATCTTCCGTTACATGGCCACGAATATACTTGGCACAACTCCATTTCTTTTTCCCGCATAGACCGTGTTTTATCATCCTTGGATAGCTCAGATTTATGGCCGAACATGTCGGTAACCACCATTGATTCTGCTCTCTCGGATCACTTACCATTAATTTTTCGATCAGCATCAGCCCCCCTCTCTGGACCATGCCTATTCCGCTTGTTAAATCTTTAGTGGGATAATAAGGAATTCCTACCCTTTGTTAAACAATCTTGGGCTGAAATTCAAACTTTACATGGGAATAAATAATTAGCTTATCGTTTTCAATGTCTTAGCAGGGCTATTAAACGATGGCACTCGGCTCACTTTGGTAATCTTGAGCGGCGAATTAAAGAACTTGACTTAGTGGTTCTCGACTACACTTCCAATACCGTAATCCGCCCTCTAACAGCTGCTATATCTTCGCAATTGTAGCAACATAAATTGGAGCTTCAATGGCTACGTAACAGTCTAGAATGCCTCCGCAATCAATAATTTAGGATCTCATGGACTCTTTTAGGGGATAATAACACCTCATTTTTCCATCGAACGGCATCAGCCCACTACTGAAACAATCAGATTCTGCAATTGGAAATTGATGGGAGCTTAACCTCAAGCAGTGAGGACATTACCAACGCGGCACGTAATTATTACTCATCATTGTTTACTGCTACCCCTGACATTCCTTATTCACTCTGCCATTTGAACTTCAAAAGGGTTTCCAAAAGGCAAAATTTATCTTTAATTGAGCCTTTTTTAGAAGAGTAAGTGTGGAATTGCGTACTGAAATGTGGAGAGAATAAATCACCAGGGCCCGACAGATTTAATTTTTACTTCTACAAACGCTTCTGGGATGACCTTAAACCCGACATCATGGCCCTCATTCACGATTTCCACTCTTCTCACAAGCTATCTTCAAGTATTAAGGGCTCTTATACAGTATTGATCCCGAAAAAACCGGGAGCTGTGACACTTTCCGAATTTAGGCCAATTGCTCTAATCCATGGTGTTTATAAAATAGTGGTAAAGCTTTTAGAGTCAAGGCTAGAACTGATTTTGTCCCATCTAGTTTTGGATAATCAATTCGCCTTCATCAAAGGGCACAGTATTCATGATTACTCCTTCCTGGCCTCGAAAATTGTTAACCGTGTTCATTCATCTCGCCGATCTTATCTCATGCTGAAACTTGACTTTCATAAGGCCTTTGATAGTGTCTCATGGAAATTTATCGATGTGGTTCTCTCAAGAATGGGAATCGACAATAAATGGATTTCTTGGATCTCCAATTGCAGAAAAAAGTCGAGCACGTCGATCCTCATTAATGGCATTCCAAGTGCTAAGATTCGATTACAGAGAGGAGTTAAACAGAGTGATCCATTATCGCCTTTTATTTTCTTCTTAGTAGCAAAGGGACTAAAACAACTTGTAGACTCAAGCATCAACGAGGGATTAACTCTAGGTTTCAAATTGGAGCCTTCCCAAAGTGACATCTCGTTACTTCAATTCGCGGATGATATGCTATGTTTTCTTCCGGCTGATTCAACTATAATTTCTCCTTTCATGCGAATTTTGAAATGTTTTGAGCTGATTTTGGGCCTCAAAATAAACTATCACAAGAGTTCTCTCCTAAGAATTAATTGTTCGAAAACTCTGTTACAATCAAGTGCTGCATCTCTCGGGTATCGAGTAGAAAATTTCCCAATTCCATATCTTGGCGCCCCTCTTTACATCAATCGGTTGCCGATTGCATATTAGGATCCATTAATTTTGAAGTTCAAGAAGCGGTTTTCAAATTGGAAAGGCAAATGCCTCTCTTATGCGGGTAAACTTGTTCTAATTAAATCAGTAATTGCTTCTCTCCCAATTTATTTAATGTCGCTGTTTCGATTGCCGTCCTCGATCAATGTTACTTTAACTAAATTAGTAAGAAATTTCTTGTGGCGTGGTGACTCTAATTCGAATGGTATTTGCAAAGTGAGTTGGGATATGATTAATTTGCCATTTGTGTCTTGGGGGATTATATATCCAGATTTTTGATCTAGTAAATTGTAGCCTACTTTGTAAGTGGCTTTGGAAACTAAGAGATTATAATCATGATTCATTATGGCATGTTGCTTCCGAAGAGCTGATTTTTGGGACATTCTAATCACAAATAGCCATGTTTTAATAGGGAATGGAATTAAAGTATCTTTTTGGCATGATAATTAGACCTCAAACCAATCTCTTCCTTCCTTATTCCCGGATCTTTTCATGATTTGCAATATGAAGTCGTGTAGTGTTGAACGAGGCTGTCATTTTATCCTCTCTACTCGATGTATATCCAGGCCCTTTTGGAAGCGATCATTGCGCTTATCTCTTCATGAACGTCGTGGGCTCCTTTGCGGCTAGATTGCAAGCTCCAACCCGTCACTTGTGCAGCAGGCCCCATCAGTTCAAGCCCTGGACCCTCAACAAACATTTCCTACTATAATTCCAACCTCAACATTTCAGTCCTGGCTGCTGCAACCTGCTGCTAATACAGCTACGTCAACTCAATCCTGGCTGTTGCAATTTGGTCCTGCAGTTGACAAAATGGAGTGGAGCTTCAGCAGCAACCGTACATTCACAGCAGCCTCTTTTTTTCACGAATATTACAACACTCCTAGATGGCCGAAACCAGCTCTAGACTTTAATATAATTTGGAGCGCATGTCTCTTACAGAAAATTAATTTTTTCGCTTGGCTTATATTTCACAAATGGCTGCCTACTCGTCAGTTCCTCCTATCACGTGGCTGCAACTCCAATGTAGATGCAAGTTACCCTTTTTGCAGCGAAATCGAGAGCTTTAACCATGTCTTATTGCATTGCCCAAAGAGTGCTCGTGTTTGGCAAGATTTTCTATCATGGCTGAACTTCCCAACTCCTTTACCATCGTCTTTGCTGAATTTTTTGGAAGTGTGGCCAAGTTTCTTTCGGCAAGGTTCAAGAAGCGATTTTGGGACTTCCCTTTGGTTCGTTATCACTTGGCTACTTTGGAAGAGAAGAAATCATTTTGTCTTTGAATGCGTTCTTGATCCGGAAGACATCTTTTCTTAAAGTATTCATTTGTGATGGTTTTTCTTTCTTTGTAATAAGCGTTATATTTCTTTTACGACCTCGGATATCTTTATCAATCTGGGTCATCTAGTTTCTTTGTAATCGAATATTGTAACGTTTGAGCGATTCACGATTTGTGAATAGTTCTTTTATAAAAAGAGGAATGGGTGTTTTGTAGGTAAGCGACTCGCATCAATCTAGTTGAGACGAGTGCCCCGAAATTTTCACCCACCCCAATCTTTTCCAAAGGAGGAACATACCGTTCCTCCGGAGGTTTTCAAAAAAGCATTTGATTCTTGTTTGGATAATGATGCCAAAAGCCAGATATATTACCAACTCCACGAGTTATGAATTCTTGGATATAGTCTAATTTG
>CATIWQ010113797.1:0-12112 GCA_949673415.1 Euphorbia schlechtendalii | reverse complement strand
TAGTGGGGTGTGATCGAGCAAGGGATGTTTGGGATTTATATTTAGCTCAAGGATGGCCAACCTTTGATTCTAATATGGATCTTTGGTGGGCATGGGTTTGTTCTTTATCTGAGGATAAACAATTGCAGATTTGTGCCATTGCTTGGGCAATTTGGGCTTGACGGAATATGCTTGTATGGCAAGGACAATTACAACCCGTCTATCATGTCTATAATAGTGGTGTACGCTTCCTACAAGAATGGCAAGCTGCTCAACAAAAATTCCCTGCTGCTGTGGATTACTTGAAGCATTATCATTCTAATCAACACATTATTACAGGTGAGGGCTGGTTTATTTGTAATACAGATGCAAGTTTGTTTGAGGGTGGTGCACGACTTGGTCATGGTTGCACAATAAGGGACAGCTCCAACGTTATTGTCGCGGCTCGGTGTGCTTTGTTGAAAGGAAGTGGCGATTCAGAGATGGCAGAGGCGATGAGTTGCAGGGAGGCTCTTAGTTGGATTAAAAGGCGCAATCTCCGTAAAGTTTCAGTTGAGCTTGATGCCTTGAATGTTATCTCCTACTTAAATAGCTCCCTTAAATTTATTTCTCCTTTAAGTTTAATTTTGGATGATTGTCGTAATATTGCGAAAACATTTGAGGATTGTCGATTTGTTTCTGCGAATCAGTATATTCATAAGTTAACTAGAGTTGCCGATTCTTCGACGTCGAGGGGTGAATGGAATCATTTTCCGTACGCTCTTAATTTGTAATGCCTTTTGATATATGAGATTACTCCTTTAGTTGCCACTTTTGTAGTTTTATCATTTATGGGGCCAAAGATTGTTTGATGCCTTTTAAGTTTTCTGAAGTAACATATCTTATACACATGGAAAATTTTGAAAATATCCAACAAATATTCATTAATAATCGAATGAATTCTTTAATAAGAATGAAATTTCCACATAAGAAATTAGTTTGAATATTGAATTCAATAAAATGTATTTTTTGCTTCTTCATCAAGATATTATTTTCAAATATAGTGTTAAAGCTTCACCAAAGAAAGTATATCTACGGAACCTAAACTGGAGCCATCTAAATGGAACTTCATTGGAGTAAAAAGGAACAAGGCCTAGCTCTGTTTATGAGCAACATATATTTTTGCTTGACAAAAAGATTCACCACAATTTAGGAACAACTCCTGCCAATTAAAACATGATTCCTAATTCAAGTTAACCAATCATTCTGATTCTGGTTATAGTTAGTTAGCCATATGTAGATAACAGAATGATCCAATTTTTTCCATGAGCATTCTATTAACTCCCCTCACAATTCTCAAGTTCCAACAACATCAATTACAACTAACTCGGAACAAAACGGCTTCAAAGCTTCCTTACAAGTAGAAACATCCTCTGATCAAGTTCGAATCGACTCACATGAGAAGGATCTCCTTTTAGGAACATTAGAAGCCCGCCGAAAGAAACATAAACCTCCCTGAAACCAGAAACAACAAACATTAATTCTAACAAAACAACAAACATTAATTCTAACAAAAACATACAATCGCATATTAACCATGTAAATTCAGCAACCGAGCAAATCAAACATATAAACGTACGCTCTAACTGCTTTTCCTGAACCTTCTCTTGTATAGTTTTCCATGCATTATGTATTCATATTTGTCTGCAAGGGTTTTTCTTGCTCCCTGAAAAGACGCCATTACCCTTCTTTAGCAAATACATTTTGAACGCCCAACAGGACAATTTAAGACTTAGAGTAAGCGATCTTAAACAAACTACTAATCTATGCATATAAACTGTTAAAGTAGAAATATAAATGCATAAAGGATGCACCGACTTGATACAAAAAAAATTGTCTTAAACTTTAGAAGTCAATAGTTATGATGTATCTATAGCAACATAAAAAAACAAATAAACAAAAATAAAAAGATCATGAATAACTTACAAAGCAATATTTCTTGTTTAAAATAAAAGGAAACACACGATTTACCTGAATATAATAGCCAGTATCGGGTGTTCCATCCAGATTTAGGGTGTGAGATAATGCCATGGTGAATTTTTCACCAACTGCCATGGGATATATTTCTGTGTTAACATCTAGGTGCATGAAAATGTCACAGTTCTGGCTGTGTGCTTCGATACGAGAAACTACATAAACCCAAAAAACGATAAATTAGTTTGTAATTTTGACGTAACTCACATGTATAGCCTAAAACAGTGATCAACGGCTTCTCATGTACACATCATTCAGTAAGATTTCAAATTTGTCAAGAAAATTAAAAACATAGCATATTCCATCATCTGGTATTGGGAATATCATAACTAAGGTAACACCATCATCATAATTTCTTCCCTAATTTTGAGGAGTTAAACTTTTTTTTACATTACTAAAGAACTAGGAGTTCATATTCTCATTAAGCCTAAATTCCATTCAAGTTTTGCACATTAAGGAACAATTTCTAGCAAGTTTGAATTCAGGCACACTAATCTTCAGCCACTACTACATAATTAGTAACAATAAAGTTATAATTTGCAAGCACTGTTTACACAAAATGCAGCTTACAAGAGTCGTTGAAGTACAAAATGCAGTTCAAATGAAATAGCAAAATCAAAAATAATAAACTCATACCTTTATCAAACTTTTTACCATCTGGATCAAGTTTATCAACCACAAATATATCCTCAAAGAGCACTACATTCGACATTTGTTACTGCAAATACAAAAGAAGAACCAATTAATTAGAATCAGCAAATTACAAGTTCAAGTGGAAAGGACCTGGGTTTTGGCTTCGATTTTTCTAGTACAAAGTCGTTGTTGATGAAACTAGTATTTACCTCCAGCGGCGAGAGCAACGATTACAAGAGGACGGCGACGAGAGGAGCGACGGTGAGCCAGCGGCGAGTTGAAAAGTGGCGGCTTGGTGGCCGCTACAGAATTAGGTTGGTCGTTCGGTCATTCTGCTGTTTATATATATAACTTAAATGTGAAATATATTTTGTGCTCCCTAAACTGTTTCCGATTTCCAAGTTGGTTACCAAAGACGAAAATCAGTAAGAAACGGCTTGAAAAATTATTTAAAAATAGGGGCTTGAAAGATAAAACTATTTTAATTTGGGTGTGATCAGCAAAGATGATGTAGCCAACAAATTTCGTTATCCACTTCTCAACGGTACAAATACAGAATCGCCACGACTTTATCAGCAACGACTGGACTCCAACATCGAAATGGCGTCTTCTCCTTCGTCTCTGTTGCTTCCCATTGGTATTTATAATTATTTATCCCAAATCTCTTTTGTCTATAGTTTTTCTCTTTACTTGCCATATATGGAGCAGAAACACATTGCAATGCAAATGTATTTGCTTGATATATTTCTTTCCAGGTTCTGCTTCTGCGAATCGTTGGTCTGCTAGTCGCCAACGCGGTTATGGCTGTAAAGTTCGAGGTTTCTCTGTGCAATGCTTCAATTCGGAGCTTAGAGTTAGATCTTCACAGACAAGAGAGAAAATGAGCGATTTAGGTTTAATTAAGCGCAGGGATGTATTTGGCTTAGGTTTTGGAGTTTTAAACCTTTTAATGATCGATTCATCTGATATTGCCATGGGAGCTGGCTTACCTCCTGAAGATAAACCACGACTATGTGATGATGTTTGCGAGAAGGAGCTTGAAAATGTATGGTGAGATTACATAGCCCCTATTATCGCGCTTCTCTTTTCATCTTGATTTTAATAGTTTATCGTATTACAGAATCATATTACCGATTCAATTACTTTCCATCTACTTTCCTTCTCATACCCGTAGTTTGAATCAATATAGTAATTACTGTGAAATTTTGTAGTCTTGGGACCATGTATGAGGAACTGTTTTGGTTCATAAGATTCAGCTATCTTGTGACCATGCCATTTTGTAATTGCTCTAAAAATTTGCAGTCTTGCATTTAGCTGACCATAGTAGTTCTTATTGGCTCTTGGCTAAGTAAACTTATTTTTAGTGCTAAGCACAGAAGTGATTCTGATTCTGAAGGTGCCTATGGTAACTACGGAATCTGGACTGCAATACAAGGATATAAAAGTTGGTACAGGCCCTAGTCCTCCAGTTGGGTTTCAGGTATGTAAATTATGTTTATACGAAGTAAACTTGAAATTAAATGAGTAAATCTGCTAGAAATGTCAATTGCTATTGACTATTGAGTCTATTGAACAATTATGAGTGATGGACAAGTGGCTAACTGTACCCTGTCTTGACCTATAGTATGTAGACATTGGAAATTTTTGCCATTATCTTCGACATATATTTTGTTTGTAACATCCTCTGCTGTCACTCCTGCAATATGATGCATTATCATCTCTATGGGATTAGCTAAATGTAGGTAGCATGATGGGGTCAAGAACCAGACTCTTCTGTAGCTTTTATTTCCTGATGAAACAAACTTAAGTAGATTAACCAAGTTGTATAAAACCTAACTTTTTCTTTTCTGTCTGGATGTTCTTAAAATGGTTCAGGCCAAACACAGGGATGATAGATACCATTCTCTAAAGAACTTCAATTATGCAATTCACTTGTCCTTATTGTTACTGGAAAAGGGATGACTGATCAATCTGGAATTCTTATATGTTCTGCTATTCTTGGAAACTTAAATTGTTGACTTTGTGTTTATTGATTTTCGGTCATGTAAATATCTTATGTCTTACTTTCTCTAATGCCAGTATTGTTCTCAACTCAGGTGGCTGCTAATTATGTTGCTATGGTTCCATCTGGACAAATCTTTGATAGGTAAGCTTTTAATGTTTAAAAAATGGATTAGATAATCATTAGTTATTGGAATACTATGATCACATATGGAGACTTGAACTATATGGCACTATATATAAAACTTAGCACTTAAGTCTACAAGTATACAATCTAATATCTTGATCCAAGAATAAGGAGGCCTTGACGAAAATATATGTTATAGTAACTGTAGGTAGTGAATTATATTGCCAGAGGAATTAGGGGTCCAATATGTTAAATTTTATGGATGGTGGAATTAATTAGGGTTAACATGTCTTTTCTGTTGCTCAAATATGAGTGTAAACTGTAAAGAGTTCCATCAATAAGAGAATCTTTTCCATGCAACCAACAACGGACACAGTTGACAAGTTTGTAATCTGTTTGGCTTGGAAATGCTTATTGCACTTCTATATATGTTACATTGTGCTTCCAGACTCCAGAGGGACTATGATCTGTTTCAAATTGAAATGTCTTCCTCTTTTTGGAATAATAAATATTATGTCTCATCAAACATCTAGACATGTCACTCCGTGGAAACAGAGAAACTATGATGATTGCTTTTTGTTTCTTTTGCAGTTCATTAGAGAAAGGGCAAGTCTATATTTTTCGTGTTGGGTCTGGTCAGGTAAGCTCCATAAATTGTTCACATGAATTAGTATAAACCCTCTTAACACCCAAAATTTAGTGGAATATGTCTTGAGTTTATTTTGTCCACATACCTGCATTTGATTTTTCACTTATCAAATTTTAGTTTGACTAAATTCTAAACCTTTTCTATGAGCTTTACTTTTCCAGTCTGAGTTTAAATATCCATTTGTTGCCAAATGGTTTGATAGTTGCTCATAATACGATTAAAGATCTGTACTGCTTCTAAGAGCCCTCGATAAGAGAGATATTATGTAGGTGATTAAAAGTATTAACAGAATTATTATGTGATTGTTTTCAGTCCTTCTATTTGTGTAAGAATTAGCCTGAGGTGCTTCTATAAAAAGGGCTACAGATCTGTCTTTTAAAGATAGTGAACAAACAGAAGGATCTCTGCTCTAATATAGTCAGTCATATGTTTGTTATGTGCAAGTGCAATTGTGATTTTCTTTAAGCAAAAATGATCTTTGAATTTCATTAACATCGTAGCACATCGAACCGATATTGTTTGTCAAAGACTGAAAATGGAATAAATAGCAATGATTTTTTTCCTGGATGAAGTTCTTATTGGAAATCATTTTTGGCACTTGTAATGCTTTTTTGTTTGTCATGGTTTCTAATTGTCAATATAAATGACTAGAGTAGGTCATCAAGGGACTTGATGAAGGAATCCTCAGTATGAAAGCTGGAGGAAAGCGAAGGCTCTACATTCCAGGACCCGTAAGTTATTTCTGCTCTCAACTTTCTACTAAAAAAAAGAAAAAGCTTATATGGATACATGTTAGTGTTTGTTAGCTACTAGGTCTCTAGCTATTTCGAATTCTCAGTTTCTTAAACTTCAAGGAAGTCAACTTTGGAGCAATTGCATGAAAAAGGAACACACTGGTTGCAGTACAATATGTTGAAGAAATAGCTATAATAACTTCCTAAACATATGAACTATGCTTCAATGTTTCATCAGTTGGCATTCCCAAAAGGTCTGAATTCAGCACCAGGAAGGCCAAGAGTGGCTCCAAATAGTCCAGTGATTTTCGACGTGAGTTTGGAGTATATACCTGGTCTTGAAATGGAAGAAGAGTAGAAAGTGTAAAGTGTTGCTCATCTTCTTCATTTTAAATTCATTCTTAATCCTCCCTTATTGATGTGATTAATTTCTACACTGTCTACCTTTATTCAGTTTTTTTCTCTTTATTGTACAAATTAACATATTATGCTTTTTTATTGGTACTAGTTCTATGTTAGTACCGATAAATAAACATTGAAATCGATTTTGTGTATTTTTCCCTGCTTGAGCTCTGTTTTTGAATTAAATCGATTCTGTGTTTTCTTATTCTCTCGATCCGTTAATGTTTTTGCTTCTTAAACTCGATTATCTGATTTCTGTTTAGATTGACTTGTTTACCGATATACTCTTACTCGAGTTCTGTTTTGAATCGAAATCGATTTTGTGCATTTCAACTGATGTGATTCTCTGTTTTTTCGCTTAATCATTTGGCGATTTTTTTATGATGAAAAACAGAGTAAGAAGAGAAAGGAAGAGATTTGTCAATTTGGATTTAGGTAGTTAATATAACTAATACCTAACATAATTTTGCAAAACAACTGTATAACCTGAATATCTCCTAATATCTTTTAGTCTAGCCTGTGGTGCTTATATACATAGCTCAAGAGTGAGACACCATTGGTGGATTGCTTTTAGTTCAAGAGCATGCAAGTCTTGGTTTCTTGTAATTCTGTTTTAACTGCTTAAAAGTTGGACTTAATTAAGAATAGGCTTAGATATATATATTGGTAGTGAAGTATCAGTAAGAAAACAAAACAAATATGGGAAAAGAAGAATTGGTTGGTGTGTGTGTTTTTTTTTATTTTTAAAAATTTTACCCCCAACCCACCCCGGATGTGACTCGAACCTGGAATCTTTAAAGTTCACAGCTTCCGTCTTAAACACTGGGCTAAGACCTCAATTACTGTTGGTGAGTGTGATTAAACATTGAAATTGTTATACTACAGTAAGTCAGAAAAATTTATCAAGGACATTAGTGTAAAGTCACTGGCTTAAAGGCCAAACCCAAATGAATTCTCTTGGAATTAGGTCATTTGTTGCCCGATTTGTAATTCTCAATTTTACACTTAAACCAAATCTTGCATCCGATTCATTTCTTTTTCATCCATTTGGTTCCAAGCATAGGATTTGAGAAAAATGAGTTCAACTCATTTGAATTCCCACACAAATGATCATTCCAAACACAATGAAATTTCTTGACCATCACATAGTATCCAATTTTTTTGTGGATGGTGTATGCTAATTTTCGAACTTGACTTTCATCCATATATATATTATTTATATATGGTGTGCATATGTTGGACAAGGATCGTAGCTTTGCAAACTCACGGATCCTGTCATACCTACATGACATTAACCGCACAATAATTAAAATGTAAGATTATAGAACAAATTGAAAATATAATATGGAATTAAGCCACACGTACCATTTTCTGGATTAAGGTTTGTTGTTTCAGTTAGCTCCTTCAATGTCCTTTATTCAGAATCTAACACCAAGAAAAAAATTGAAAATATATAAATGATCAAGTGTCAGATTTTGAATGGAAAATACTGAACGAAATACAGAAAAGCATATGTTTATCCTAATATGTGGAATAAAACGCAATTGCAAACGAAGACTCAATGCATCATTAACCACCCAAACTTATTTCCAAAAACCTATTGCCTTCTCGAAATTTCAAAGTGACCTCGTAGCTCAGTTAACTTTCAAAAAATGCACCACTCACGTGCCCACTTCTAGTTGATTTGACTTTTTCAAATATATCATCAATCTAATTTCCTTTCTCCAACCAGAAGCTGACGTGTGACATCATAGAATAAAGTAGCGCATTTTTCACAAGTGAGCTTACAGGAAAAATTCACGAGGAACATTAATGTTTTTTTGGGACAAGTATAACATTTACCGGTGCATTAAACCAAAACAAAATGGAAAAGGATTCTCTAAATTTCAACTTTAATATATTTGTAAATTTCAGTCAAACTTAACCATTAATCCAATTTTAATAATTGAAATTTAATTCCAATGTGAACCCCATAAAGAATTAAAATTCAATTTCAGTGGTTAAAACTAAATGAATGTTTGAAATGTATTGAAATTTACAAATTTACTACCAATTATATATAAAAAATACCTCGTGAAAAGTCCAGTAGCAATTCGTCCGGCCCGGCCATAAAAGTGGCAGCCTAACCGGTCCAACGGAATCGGCTTTTGAAAAGCAATGCAACGGCTAACCTTCACGGCGCCAAAACGCGAAGGGCGGAAACCTAAGAAGAAAATTTCCAAGATCCACACCGCAATTCTCTCGTTCTCCTCCTACTCAGCGACTTCAGCGAAACACGAACAGAGCCCATGCATCTCCTACAAAGCCTCATTGCTGTAAATCTCGCTCTCTCGGTTTCCTTCATCGATTTCGTTTTGATTCTGACATCAATTTTTGCTTCTTTTTTTTTAATTTAATTTTGCATAGTTGCGGCGAGTTTGAGGCGAGCTTCATCAAGTGGCGTCGTTTCCCTGGTTCATGAGTCCTATGCGCCTCTCTAGCCGATGTTATCATTTCTTGCTTTTGTTCTTCTTCTGGTACTTCTCCATTTCAATTTTTTTAACAGAGCTTTTTACTTTGATTCGCCAGTGTGATTATGTTTAATTTTATCAATATAAATTGTGGTTGGATTAAAAAGTGAGATTTGTTTATTCCAAATTGGGCTGGTTTGAGTCCTTGCCATTTGCCAGTATCATTGGGACTAATCTAAATATAACTGCAATTCGTACCTACTTGATTGCTAGCTTTCTAAAAAAGTGCATTTAACAATCAATGGCTTCTATCATGGATGCGAGACTAATTACAATGCCTGACGACAACTTACACATTGCAAATTCAATTGGTAGCTCTTAGTTTTCTGTCCTTTTTGTCTGCTGATCCTTCTATAACCATGTATTCATCCTATATCTTATGTTTTCCTACTTGAATGCCTCCAGAAGCTGAACCTTTCAATTTCAACTTTTACGTTCATATTAAAAAAAATCACAAGTTGGCATGTCTTTCTAAAAACGGCCAGTACTACGAGACCAAACCTTGTTATGAGATCCGAACCAACTTTCTTAGCCTTCCCTGGAAGATAGATGCATGTGCTCAAAAGTGGTCTCTTATGATGTGTAATATTGGTGGGCATGCAATATTGTTCTGTTTACTTTTTGGTTTCTCATGCTGGGATATATGTTAATGTCTGTTATTTTTTATTGCTATTCACTGTAATTGATTGCTTGGAACAATATTTTTTTCTTATACTCATATTTAGATTTTAAGTATTGTAAACTATTTTCATGTCGATTGTTTAATATGGTTCTAAAAATGCACTTATTACTTAGCTATTAAGGAAATCACGTGCTTTTCCTTTATTGGAGGAAAGAGACAAGCCAGCAATAAGTTCCAGGACATGAGTTTTTTTCATGTCAACTAACTCAGAAGCATGAAATACAGGAATTGTGCATTAACTACTCAGAAACTAATGTATGAGTAGCTGTAATCCATTTCAAGCATTTATTGATATCCAGAATGAAGTGTAGATACTAAACTTTCTTTTAACTAACGATATATACCAACTCATCTTCATCTAATGTATGGTACTAACCTATCTTTTATGGACCACACTTCCTCTGGTTAAGAGTGGCTTTAGCACCTTTGGTGCTTATAAATATGAAGTTTATCACCGAGTTGACAAATGAATTTGAAAGTTCTTTTTGCAGCTTTTTGCCTCTCAAATCCATCAAAATGCTTATCAAATGTGTGGTCCTTCATGTGGGTTTATATCTAAGTCTAACTCTTGAGATGGTAATGCTTGTCTATTTCTCTGTTCTGTTTAATTTAACATTCAAATCATGTCTTCCTAGCTGCTATACAAAACATTCTTCATTAAGTGTTTGATTATGAATTGAAACCACACTTGTTTTCTTAGACATCCTTTGAATGTCAAGTGGTTAAGAATTTAAATGTTTTCTATTGTCATAGGTGTTAAAATGTTTTTCTATTTAATCCCATCCATTTTGGAAAACTTCCTTTCTTTGGACATTTTAAGTTATTAAATAGAATTTGTACTGTATCCAGAACGTGTGTGATTTATGCAGCATGTGAATTTAGGACAGAGCAGTAATCTTTCTTTTTTCTGAACTTTTGATCCAATATTAATTTGTGCGAATCTATATGAGAAACTTTATATGATACAAAATTCATTTTTAACTTCACATACTGGTATTTTTAATTAGAATAACTGAGTGGAAATCAACCAATTTTTTTGTCGATACTAAGCATTAAGTGCATAATTATTAATTAGCAGGTGAAAAGCTAACATGATGTTGACGAGGACACAGAATTTTGTTTCATTGTTCAACCTTCTATCATCAATTTCTAACACTTCCAACCAAAAACTTCAAACTTCTTCTATATGAAGGTTGTTGGTTTATTTGATGGAAAAATATGCATTTTATTTAGTAAATACCATACATTCTCAGATATTGTCTTCTTAGGGATATTCTTTGTGCTTTGGCTGTTTCTCATACAACTATTGACATTATGGTAGTAATATTTCTTGGGAATGAGTAGCTTAGTGCTTAAAACTTAAGAATTATCATATAGTAACATGGCACATGATCCTGAATTTTCAAGGTCTTGTTATGCACTCTATATGTTTCTCGGTACTGAATTGTAACAATAACCAACATATTCATCCCCACTTTTTATGTAATAACATATCATTTTAAAGCTTATCGTTGCATTCCCACTTAATCTTTTGGCCCTTCCAGATACTTATTTTTTATGTATAATGTCAGCTTTCCTATTTCTCAGTTGTGACTTGTGAACTTAACATCATTGACAATTTTTATTTTCTGTTTTACGTCTTCCTTTCGGCACAATAAAACAATAAAAAACTAATTTTTCTTCTTATCCGTCCTACTTTTTGACTAACTCATTTGCTTCATCCAACTTTTATTATTGTTCTCTTGACGTTTTTGTTATAGTTTTGTGTTGTCGATCCCACTCATCTGGTGATGCTGATGCTTATTATATAGTGCTTCTTAATTATTATTTTGTGGAGTTTGTTGAGGGAAAGGTAGATAATGGGGAGAACTATGATTTTGGGAGTTAGTATAAGCCACAAGAGGAAATATTCCTTATTAATTATTTGGACTTAGTTTCATAATCACAACGCTTCAAATATTTAACCTTTTTGGTCTAGTGGCCATCACCCTTGAAGAATTCAAGAAGTACAATCAACAAAATTGTCAAAAATGCCATCTTATTTCTCAAAAAAAATATCAACCTTTTACAACTTATAAAAGGTTAAAAGATATTATAATTTTCAATTTCACACTATATTCTCCCTGTTAAATTCAATAAGTAGCAGTGTTTTCCTTAGTTTTTCTCCTTTCCTCCTATTTGAATTCAAACTATAAAAAAGAAGGATCTGTCGACCCTTTGTCCACTTCATTTCTCTGATTTCTTTTTTGCTTTCTCCACTCCAACCATCATAGACTGTTTTGCGGATTAGATAGTACACAGAGAAGATATGGACTATATATATATATATATATATATATATATATATATATATATATATATATATATATATATTGATTTGAA
>CATIWQ010113795.1:0-28706 GCA_949673415.1 Euphorbia schlechtendalii | reverse complement strand
AAGACTCTAATTCTTGGAAAGAGCTAATCTTGGTGGCGACTCCACACTAAGAGATGGCGGATTCGGGTTTGACAGATCTAAAAATGTTTTCACTTTCTCTCTTCCAACCTTTTTTCGAGTCCCCGACCAGCTGCACCTTTTCAAAACACCCTGGTGGACCGCGCCTATCATTCTGCGTGCTCTCGGCCCACCGCTCCTTGTCGTCCGCTCACAGTGGTGACTTCGCTGGGGATTTTTCTAAAAATTTGTTTTTAAAGAGGTTTTAGATTTTTTATAAGTGCCGAAAATTATTGATCACATTATTCCATTTTCTCTTAATTATGACATATTCATAATTTCGCATTGAAATAGAGGGGATTAGCCCGTAAGTCTAAGGTACCCTTATTACAGCAAAGCTTTCTCTTGTACTAATCTGCCTCCCTGAGAAAAGATAGTACTTGAGCGGGCGGAGCACTTGTTGCCATATCGCATGTACCTCCCTCGTTAGAGGCTTGGAGTGTATTTTAGTGCAACAAGAACCTTCTACATCAACAACCCATTTACAAACCTCATAAGCCGTAGGAATTTTTCCCTAGGGTGTTACTAAACAAATGACCATGCATTATATATCTCCTGCAGATGCACCGCTTAGTATCCTCGTGGTACTAAGATGAACCAAACTTATGATAGAGACTAGCCAAAAACCATATGCGCGGGAGTTGAATGGTTGGAAGATTGAACGTTGTATGCTATGTGTTATGTACTTATTATTTTACAAATGTCATGGTAACCATGAATTTTAGTGCAGAAAATTGAACGGACACACTCATAATGATGTAGCATAGCATCTTTTCATCATCATGATACCAAATCGGTGTCACATGCATTTAGGGTAGTTGACATTTTAGATCGTGTCGCCCTAGAACCACTTAGAAACATCACTTACCCCATTTCAGTGAGATGTCCACTTGGCATCCCGCTATTAGCATGTACATGGCAAACATACCTTTCTTTTACTGCTTGATGTACACTTGACATCCGACACTTAACCCACAAGGGGCTATAATAAATCCCACACATTATATTTGAGATGTCCACTCAACATCCAACTCACACCCCTTTCGGGGCAATTATACATACCAAAAACCTAAACAGGGCAAATACCTACCCAAACCATTTCCCACATTAAAGGATATCCCACTTGATGTCCTAACCTAAGCCCACACGGGGCGAACTTACTTCAAAAAACATTACCTTACCAAATCTTCAAGGGTATACGCTTTATACCCGAATCATTCACCCACACGAGGCAATAATTCACATATCACCACATACCCTCAAATAGTGATGACCACATAGGTATCCGAAACTTCACCCTAATTGGGCAAAATAAACCAATCATTCACTAGATAGCTACATAAGGTAGTTGTTTTCATTTTATTAGGGTATGTCACACCGCTTACCCGAAACAATTTTGACCTCCTCACCTAGTCATAATACAAAACCTCAAACCATTGACCTATTACCACACAGGTAACTTAGTCACCTCACTTACACACGATTGTACAAATCTCAAATCCAACCCCCGTTGTTGGATTTTCATCTCCACATGTTTTCATCTTTACCTAACGACTAACCTTTTTGTTTCAAATGGATTGACATACATGTTATTTCACATCATGGCATGCTAATAGTTTGTGAATGCAGCCATAACGTTAAACATCTCATGCATTTCTCGCATCACGAGTCATGTCATGAAACTTAAATGCACGGTCTGATCTTCTGCTTGTATATCTTAGCTTGGAAAAGGCATACTCGATGCCTGGTCCGCATTTCTCCAATTGTTGTCAACCTGGAGGGGGTTCCATATACTGACTCAAGTGAGGACTCAGGTTTAGACTTGAATTTGGTTCAATGCACATTGATTATGACCAATCTACGAGAAGAAGGTGTGAGAGAGGATCACCTTGTCCTTATGGGACAAAATTCACATCAATCATCTGTGAGCGCCGAGATTGCAGTTGCCTTGAATGCCTTTGCCAACAGTGAACAACTAGCATCGCTCATTCGCTAGCACGTAGGGAGGGCTCAGATTGCAGTGTCCAATCCGAAGGTCACCCTTAACAATGACAATCCAACTAGATGGCCTAAAATAGGGGGACCTCCCACCTCACACATGGCACCCCTAACTACCTTTTATCAGTTCGGGGCAAGACAAAGTCAGCTGAACCAGGCTCTGATTGGCAACCAGGATATAACTTTACCAATCCTCTCCAATTCTTCCCAGCATAAATGGGGTAGCCAGAATTCGCATCAGGGCCTTTTTATCAAGGAATGACTCAACAGCCTGTTCCTAACTAGAGTACATCAATCGCCTCATAGTTCCGACACCTCAACTGCCCCATTTTACGGCATTTCCCTAGGGGCAATATAGCTCTTATCCAAGCGCAGAGAATGCCATCCTCAAACAACCAGGAATGGTAAAACTATGATGACAATTCCTGGCCACTCACGGTGGTCATCTCATTAATTTGTACTCCACACAACCGATGGTCGGGGATGAAGATAGCTTAGCCCCAAACTTCGCAATGCCTCAATTTGAAAAGTATGTAGGATCTGGCGACCCGCGCGCTCACTTAATGCATTATCAAATGGTGATGAGGGCATTAAGGGTCAGTGAACGGATGATGGCTAAGCTCTTTGTCATCACCTTGGGCCATCCAAGAAATGAATGGTATAGCCACCTTCTGCTGGACATAGCCACTAATTGGAATAGCGTTGCTCAGGCTATGATAGGGCATTATGGTTTTAACTCTCAAATGGAAACCACGATGCAACATCTGGAGGCTATAAGGCAGGAGCAGGGTGAGAGCTTCAAATCCTATTTTGCACGTTGGATGGCCACAAAGGTTAGGCTTCGGGTTCGCTTAAGTCTACCGGAGATGATAACCAAGCTTCTAGATGGTGCACTGCCATCATACAGAAACAAGTTTGGGTCAGACATCTTCTCCAGCTACCAGGAAGTGTTTGAGAAGGTGGACAAGATGGAGCACTTTGAATCCATGGAGCACTTTGAATTTGAGGAGCGCTAGAATAACCCATGCTTGATTATGTAATAATTTAGCGTTTAGCTATTTTACCCATGGGGCTTTTGAATTTTTAATAAATTGAACTTTGTTTATTTGCTTGATACTCTATCAATGACATCACGCATTCTCATAAGCATACACATAATGTTTTTAGCACATGTGATACATCATGTCATGAAATTAATTTGGGTATAAATAGATTCCCCACAATAAATTCAAATGATTTGACTCTTAAGAGAAAGTGAGAGACAAATACATGTACTTAGACAACGCATGATAGCAATTACCTCATCATACTAGGACGAAAGATCAATAGAAAGATCTCCAAGCATGAAACGTCCCCTGACTCATCCAAAGATCAAAAGGATCGGAGCTAGAATAAGGCTAAAATGTCGACCAAGCAAGTTGGGACCAAACAACTAGCGTAGTGTTTCAAAGAAGGAGTCAAATCATTAAACACATCAACAACTCCATCAAACCATTCACAAGATCAAACAACCGGCGTAATGCCACAAAGAAGGAGTCGGATCATTGCACACGTCAACAAATCCATTCATAAGACCAAACAACTGGCGCAATGCCATAAAGAAGGAGTCGGATCATTGAACACGTCAACAACTCCATCACATGGATCACCATCGTTCGAGGGATAATCAAACAAGATTCAATGCTAAAGATAAAAAGGAGTTAGACCGTTGAACAAGTCAACAGTTCCTTCATATGACTTGTTACTATTTTAGGGGTAATTATCGGAAGAAACACCGATGATCAAAACTCATCATCACAGACACCTCAAGCCAGCAAAGCGGCGCGAGCACCAAACAATCGATAAAAAATGTTGAAAGAGATAACAAATGAAGTCATGGACATAGACGGTAGCCGATATACCAAATCAACCAAGTCTTACACAATTGCTATCATGCATAAGTGTAAGAAATAAATCAATGAAAAGCAGTACCAACAAAAAAAATAAATTTGTATTTAGCCTGTCAATTAACACTCGGTTAGTTGAGAAAAAATTAGGGCCTATTTTCAAAACACAAAAAGAATAGTCAGCTGAGAAAACCCGAAAACGATGGCGTAGGTAAAACTTAGGACATCGAGAGAATCACATTGGTTAGAAAACATGAGAGGGCAAATCAATGGCAGGAGTAAATTCATTTGAAACATTTATACCCCCATTAAGTTCATCAATGAATTGTCATTTTTGATGAATCTTTATGCATTTTCTTATTTTGATTGCTTGCATGCCAATGGTAGAATATTGCAACTAAACATCCAAAAAATGAAAAAATAAAGAAAAATGGGTCTGCTGGATTGAAAACCTGAAAGGGCGGTCTAGGAAAAAATTAGGACAAGGTTCGATAGATTGAAAACCAGTAAGGGCGATCTATGCAGAAATTAGAATCATTATCAAATTCATCATCTCCTCCTCAGAATAATACGTAATAACTCTTTAGGCAAACGGCTTCCAAGCGATCATCACCGAAACAATGTGGGATCAACGATTCATCAAGACTTTCCTCAAATCAGATCCAAGCTATGAATTTGAACTTGATTCAACTAACCCATGGTCGTCGCTTTGTGGAAGTCGTCCATGGAATCCCTAACAAGACAAGTCATAGGGGCAACCATACACCAGATAAGAACAACATCAACCCAGAAGCCACCAACATCACAGGGAGTTGATAAAAAGTGCTCACTAGACTCTAGGTTCCATAAACCCTTTGGCTTATCTTCACCCCCAAATTGGAAAGAAGGAAAGGTGAAGGAAAGTCTCGCAAGGGACATGGACATCGATTCCTTTGGAAAAGGAAGCCCCAAGATGGCATTAAACTCCTCGACTAAGGGGTAAAGCTTGAAATCGGCAAAGCAAAAGATGTGAGTGGCAGGATCCCAGAACTTCAAAGAAGCATGGATGAAGGCCATATTCACAGGCCTAGTAGCAAGGTATTGAAGACCTCGCAGACCAAAGCTCTCAACTCTCCACCAATCAGGTCCCCGAACGGTGCGAATAAAGGCCCTAAGATGCTCGTTATGAGTCGATATCATAAAGGAAAAGAGCTAAAGGAAATCCCTCAAGATCGGTGTAGCCTACACACACATTAACCACATACATTAGCAATAACATTCATTCATGCATATATAAAAGCATTCACTAACAAGCAAGCATATTCATAAAATAAAACACTACATGTGAGGACTTAGCACACAATGACAAAAATCCTCTTTTCTTTCATCAACCCAAAGTTTTCAGAAAGTTCTACAATGCAGAGCTATCTAAAAAGGTCCAGTTTGAAAAAAGAAGAAGAAAACAAAGCAAAACGCCAAAATAACACTCCTAAGCATACGCCGCCTATACACCATATCCACCCATCGGATCTCGAGGCATCATGGTGGATATCTCGAAATCCTTAGAACCTAGCCTATTGGAAGCGCCACCCGCGGAACCAAACACAGGAGGGGGCTAGGGAGCATGAAGATAACAAGCATCCCAATCTGGAGTAAGGAGTGATCTAGCATCTATATCCTCGAGTAGGGAATCGAGATCAAATGTAAGAGACTAGGGATAACTTGGGGTGGAAGCCCGCCCATCTGCTCAAGCTTGCTATACGACGGCATTCTGCCGTAACAGCTCCTGATACTGGGCCTCCAATCTATGATGGCGAGCCTCCAAACTCTGGTGACTAGCCTCCAAACTCTGATATCGAGCACCCAGCTCCTGATGGCTTGCCTCAAAGCCCTGATGGCTGATATCTAACGATTGGAAGCGACTGTCGAGCTCCCGGTAGCTTCGCTCGGACTTGTCGCTCCTCACCGCCATGTCCTACAGTCATAAAACATACCACGAAAATCATGCAAACAAAGTCGAGATATGGCAATAATATTGTAGCAAAGACATCCAATCAAATATCTAGTAAAGATTATGCAAAAGACGTTAGAAGAGCCCAAAAACTACATTAAGTTTTGTCCCTGCAGTTACAGAAAAAAAGGAAAAAAAATCTAAATGGAGGAAGAATCATCCTCGTTGTCCCCTTCCACGATCCCGGTGATGCGGCTATCCTCCTCCACCTCTCTACTCCCCGATCAGTCATGACGCATACTAGAGTAGGAAGAGGACCCTCGGTGCATCCTCAAGTGACTCCCACTGAATACAGTTGGACATGTGAACCTCTGCGACTGGGCAGCTACCTCTCCAGATCCGTGATCCTTAGATCCTGAGTCCGTACATGCTCCTGAACCCCCAGATAGTTCTAATGCTCCATAGAAATCAAAGCCTGCAATCAGAAGCATGCATCATAACATGAACACTCAAAAAAATGTCAACATATGATGAACAAGCATACAGATCAACATGCATCCATAAATATACATGTTTTTACAAGAATGTGAATAGGATTACCTCAGCTACCCCATTCTATGCAATGATCATATCACGAGAAGATAGATAGTGGCGAATGTAACTCTTCGCATCAGCCCGAGGAACCTGATAAAATAACAGAACAATCAATAACAAGAAATCAATTAGGTTAGAAAGGAAGCAAGAAGGAATATCATATGGGTGGTGTCCTCCAGGGCGAAGGTCACAGTGTACGGGCTCTGGGGCAGCGTATGTACCTACCGCTCCCTGACCCTTGCCATCAAAGAGAAGGCGATCTCTAGGTGGGTGGTGGAATGCCCCTCCACAAAGCCAGGAACATGGTACATCCGATCTTGGGGGTTAGCTAGGTGTGCTCGGGCCCGCTTGCCCACGCCAGCCCATTTTGAAATAGTCACTGTCATTATCACACAAGAACGATTAAAAGAATCAAAATCTGAGGAGATCCATACCCTTGAAGTGCCCGTGCCACCACCACCGTGGCCTCCAATGTGACCATAACTACCGCCGCCACCATGGTCCCAACAGCCAGCTCCTCTGCCGAGGCCCCGCCACCGACATCATCATCACGTCCATGACCTGGACCATCACCGGGGACCATCATCGCCGTCACTACCGCCTATCTCATCCTTCTCCTCCTCGTTATCAGAGGAGGCTCCACCCATCATCTCCATCGCCTTCCAGCGATGCTAATCCTTTGTATCATCGGGAGCAGAACAAGGACATGGTGGAATCAACCAACCCAGGTGCGTCAGATAAGAACTATCAATGGAAGGAGCCATAGCGCCATCATCCTCGAAGAAGGTACATACCTCTCTACAACGGTCGAAGTCCTCCAAGACCAGACTCTCTCCCCTAGGTACCACTCAAGGGAGAGAGGGGACTCCAAGACCAGCCAGTAGTCATCAACATCTGCCCGAGTAATCACCACCGCATCCCTGTTTGGCATCTGGGTCCAGGGGTCCGAGCTGATCTACAATCGCAAAAAGAATTAACATGATTACTAAGATAATCAAAGCAAGGAAATAATAGAAGACATGGGGAATCGTTTAAATACCTGGTCTAGTGTAAGGCTACGGAGGCACTCTCGATATCTGGTCCATCGCTTGCGGAGTCCCCCGATTGGACGGCATCAGACAGCCAAGAGGGGCTCATCCTGAACTTATGTGGTCCTGAAGATCGGGTGAGGAAGAATATGATAGGAAAAGGCCCAAACCTGCAGTAAAATCAAGGTCAAACAAAGCCACGAAAATAATGAGAAACATGTATAAAAATCCAAAAGGTTGAACCAGTCTCCTGGAGGAGGACGTGACTCAGCTTAAGGGCCTTTTCGTGGGCCCTCACCACACAATCCAGGCCATAGTACATCTAGCCTAAGATGGCCCTCGACCAGTTTAGGACCGAAATAGATGCCAGATCTGCCACCGCTAAGATCAACCCATAGTTGATCTTGCTAGAAGCAACCGGGAAGAAGAGCACCGTCAGCAGGCTGATGATGAAGGAGCGGACACAATGGGCCCTCTGATCTACTGGCACCTCATCTATCGAACACCAGTAAGTGTACAGCTCCTTAAACGATAGCTTGGTCGCTCGCAGGGCCACACCAAACAACTCTCACACCCGGTTGATCACCCAGCAGGAAGTAGAGAAGCGATCCTTGAAGACATCAAAGTGGATGGCCCCTGGGTGCTAGGAAAGGCCAGTCATCACCACCACGTCAAAGGGCGTGATGGTCAACTCTCCCACAGGAAGGTGGAAGGTATGGGTGGGCTCAGACCACCGCTCAACCAAAGCAATGAGAGCAGGATGAGAAAGATGGGGCATGTGACTTGGTAAAATCCATGCGAGCCCGCCAAACCCAGTGGTGTCAATGGCAGCCCGAAGCTCCAAGTCTCCAACTGTGCATTTCCACCACCACTTGAGAGCCCCTATACCGGCGAAGTTGGTATAGGTCTGTGGCTGTAAAAATAAACAAAATACGAAGATAAATCACAAAGTCAGCTAAAAAATCCATATCCTTTTCATCATAAACGCATTTTCTTAAGTATACGTGTTTTCAGAAATTGTAAATTGGGGCGACATCGCACATGAAATTTTTTTTCAGTGAGGCAGAGGCTGTTTGTGCCTCTGCCCATGCGATGTCATTAACAACATTAAGCAATGTCGTTAACGACATTGGGTAATGTCGTTAACGACATTGGGTAATGTCGTTAATGACATTACAATGGAAAAGGCCTCTACCGCGATTCTAACCCCTAAAAATCTAAATTATCGCATTTTAATCCCCCACATCGGGTTCCAAATCATCCCAAACTATGTATAATCTACATACAAGGCTTAATCATACATCAATTTCATCTAAATCATGAAATTTTTGCAAATCTAAAACCTATTTTTCAAACTAAAATCAAGAATAAACTCGAAATTGAGGGGTTTTTGGGTTACCTGGACTGCATGTTCCCCGAGCCTCGGGTGGAGAGTAGTGATCACGGAATCGATCGAAAATTCGATAAACTTGTCAACCCTCTCAAAGCAAAACGCTTCCTCCATCAAACACTGTTTGAAGTTCGGGATGTCGGGATGAGCTTGAAGAGAAGAAGAAGAGACAACTTTTGGGTTGCAAGACTTGATCTTGCACAACACTTTCGGGGGAGAATCGGACAAGAAATTCTATTTTTGGAGAAAAATAGGTTGTTTTTTTAGTAAAAAGGGAAAAGGGGAGAAAAGTTTGGTTTTATTTTGAAACCCGATTGTTCGATACATTAACGACATTGCCAATGTCGTTAACAATATCAGTTAATGTTGTTAATGACATTACCAATGTCGTTAACGACATTGACTTTTGGCCCAGCCCATTCTTTTATTTTTCAGCCCAAATTCATTTTAACTCTTTTAAAATTCATTTTTACAATGTATTTTAACTTCGTAAAAGTCACTAAAAACACTTGGGCAACATCGAGAACCTTGCAAACGGTTCTGAAACTCGAGTATGCGACCCGAGTCAATTATTACAATTTCATATTTTAATCACTTGATTGAAGGGGAAAAAATTTTTGCTACTAGCAATCTCAATCAAGAAATTAAAACACGCATTCATTACTTGTATTTTCTCAATTTCCTGACTTTTTACAATCAACGAACTTTCTACAATTTGAAATTTTCTGACTTTTCTACAGTCAATGAACTTTTTATAGTTCAAAATTCAGACTTTTTTACTGTCAATGAACCTTTTACAGTTCAAAATTTTGACTTTCTACAGTCAACAAACTTTCTACAATTCACTATATTTCAACTTTTTACAGTCAACGAACCTTCTACAGTTTGAAAATTCCTAAATTTCTACAATCAACTAACTTTCTACAAGTTCAAAATTCTGACTTTTTACAATCAATTAACCTTTTACAGTTCAAAATCTTCCAACTTTTTACAGTCAATAAACTTTCTAAAGTTCAAAATCTTCTAACTTTTACAGTCTAACGAACCTTTTACAATTCAAAATCTTCTGACTTTTTTTACAGTCAACTGAACTTCTACAATTCAAAATCTTCTAACTTTCTTACAATCAATGAACTTTCTATAGTTCACATCTTGTCCCTACCTTGTTCAGTCAAAGAACTTCCTACGGTCCATGTCGTTAGTAGGCTTGTCATAGCCTGCACACATGGGTCCACAACCAAAAGAATAGAGGCACACGGTCAACGTTCTCTCCCCAACGGTTCCAACGGTATCAACCAGCCGAAGGTCAACCCTCTAGGGGTAATTATTGCCAAACGGGTAATTCACAAGGGGCACAGAGAATCCAATCCCAGAAAAGAAGCCACACTAAGATGAAAGCTTCCAGCCATCATCCCTAAAGAGTACCAATCATGACCGGGCAAGTATTATCTCTAAACCCCGCTGCTCTTTCAATAGTGGGACCATACTGATCTCATATCAGTAGTGATCCCATGAGGGGCAGCCTATGAGCACGGGATTTTACTCCCTACTCGCGAGTTCGATGATGAAGCTGTAACTTTTTTCCCTTGTTAGCTTTTCACATTTTGCAAGGTCTTGAAATCATCTGGGAATCATCCACCTTGTTTCTTTAGGCTTCCTTTTCTTAAAAAAGTCCAAGCCCAAAATAAATACCTGGTCTGGCCATGCAATGTCGTTAACGACATTGCATTAACTGCAGAACCAAAATTGCACTTTGTGCACTTTTCCAGCCAAAAAATCAAAATTTTCCCACTTGCTTGGTTTTTATCATTGAAATACAGCTGCCACACCCCACTAAAGACTTTGGATTCCTAACATGTAAAGAGGGATTAGGAAATGTGTTGAAAAAAATGGAAAGAAGAAAAATCCAAATTTGAGTACTTTTTAGATTGAAAGGAGCTCTCTCTTTAAGAGAGCTGGATTCCAACCATTAGAAAGGAAAGAGCATTTTTAGCAGAGATTTTTTTACGAAGAGAAAAGAGAGGGAGTTAAGAGAAATAAGTTTAGTTTGAATGTTTTCTTGATTCTCAAGAATTAAAAGAATTTTAAGGGTTTTCATAATTAAAGAATCATCTTTCAATCTCTTTGAATTTGTGTTTCTATAACTTGAGTGTGTAAGTTCGTGGATAGGGCATGAACTTGGGTTATCTTGGGTCATTTAGGAAAAATTCGAGGTTTAGTTCACTTGTTTCGGAAAGTGAGGTATATTGGGAGTTTAAGCAAACTTGAGGTTTAGAGTTCCTTTTAAGGCATTTGACACTGAGTTCTAACTCAATAAGAACTTGGTTTAAGAGTCTATAACAAGTTTTTTCATTCATTTTAGAAGTTTTTAATCTTTAAATCCGATTTCGGTAATTTTCTGAGTTTTAACTTTTTAGAAGTCTAAATTAAAGAGGAGAAGGATTTCTACTTCCTTTCTTACTCTGGTTGAGACTCACATTCAGAGAGTTCTAAATCTCTTCATAAAAGAGTAGCACTTGCTCTTCATTTTTTTGGCAAAATCGCACACCAAACCAAAGAAACGAGGAGGGCTTTTCGAGGATTTTCGTGGACTGAGGGAAGTGGTTTCACGGTAAAGGGGTAAGCCTATGAGTTCCTAGAGTCACGCTTCACTTGTTTATATCATATGTATGTGTTGGTGTATGTAAAAATGTGAAAACTATAATAAAACAGAAACTGCATGTATTCTGCTTATGCAATGTCGTTATCGAGATGAATTTGCTGATGTCGTTAACGACATCAACTTCCAGGCAGAATATATGCAGAATGTTTGTAAAATTTCCAGATTTTTATTCATGTTCAAGGGGGTTAGTGGTGACCATTCAGGTCTGAAACCTGAGCTTTCAGTAACATGAAGCGTATATGTGAAGATTTTACAAACCCGAGATCATCCCGAAGGGAGTTTGGACGGTTAGAGTCGATTTCCCTTCGTCGGGACATTATTTTGTCGACTTTAATGGTTTCCTCTTCGAAATGATATTAATAACATCATGATTTATGTTCTTGGACTTAGATTTATTTTATGTCAATATTATTATGAAGTGTGTTAGGAAACCCCCACGAAGGGAATAAAAGTTATTCCCAAATAACAGACATACCTCACCTTTTACCATGCGGTCATTTTCACTAATAAAATCGATCAACATACGTGTAAATAAAAATGAACCATTTTTATTTCAATAACTTTAAACCATCGATGTTTTAATTAGGCCACACGGGCCTCGCTAAAATCAAATCGAACATACGTGTCATATCTTGTGCTAACCTTTGTGGATGCAGGTTAGATGTATGCCTAGGAATTTATTTTTTCCTTCGGGTATTGTAAATATTTTATGGGAAATGTAATTTATAAATTAGGTAGGCAGTTGCATCCCTCGAGGTTTTGCAATTTGTAATCTTTACTTTTACGCATTTACTTTCCTCATTTATTTACTGCTTTGTGGATGGATTTACTGCTTTTTCTATACGTGAATCATGCACATAAACTCCAAAAATGACCTAAGTGCGAATATGCACAATTAAGAAAATATGGTTTTTGTAGATGTAATATAATGTGATCACTTAAGAAATAAGTAACTTATCCCGGACCCGAATCTCTGCATCTTAGTGGTCCCCCGGATGTTAAGCCTCACAAGACTCTAATTCCTGGAAAGAGCTAATCCAGTTGGCAACTCCACACTAAGAGACAGTGGATTCGGGTTTGACTAATCTAAAAATGTTTTCGCTTTCTCTCTTCCAACCTTTTTCCAGGTCCCTGACCCAGTGAACCTTTTTAAAACACCCCGGTGGATCGCACCTATCATTTCGCGCGCTCTCGATCCACCGCTCCGTGTAGTCTGCTCACACCATGTATCATTAAAAATAATAAAACTTGGTAATAAATCGAGTCTAAAATCAACTTTTTCCAAATAAAATCGTGCGGATAACCCCAATTTCCCACTTTTAATCATCATGCCACGATCACCCTAATCTAACTTATATTATTAATTAAGTCTTGTTTTGTATAATAATTATTCCATGTTTTTGTGTTATATCTTGTGCTAGGTAGATTTAGTTTGCATGTATGCGACGTTATTTTTTCCTTCGAGTACCGCATTTGTAAATAAAAATGTATTTGTAGATCAAATGTATATAAGACCATTTGTATATTCCTGGTTTTGTATTATTATTATTATTATTATTATTATTATTATTATTATTATTATTATTATTATTATTATTTATCCTACCCCTTTAGGTTAGAAGCCTATTTATTTACTTTATCACTTTCCATTATTTGTTTATCATGTTAGTTATCTATTTATCGCTTTCCGTATGTGTATGTTATAAATGCTAACTAATAATCGAAAATGACTAGTTTAATAATTGAAATACATTGAAGGTGGTGACTTACTTGTAATTCTAACTCAAATAATGATAAAGCAGGTAACTTATTCGGATCCCAATCTCTGTATTATGGTGCGATTTAAGCTTAACAGATCTAGGTTGTACCCAATTTCTTAGAATAGCTGATCCGGATGATGACTTCGTAACATAGGCTAGAGGTTTAGTCTCCATGTCTTGCAAAGCTTTAATTCCTCCCTAGTTTCCTCTGAAAACCCACATGTCCCATTTCATGGACTAGCACCTCGTGACTGCATTGTGGGGCTGAAAAATTGTTCGCTCACAATGGCGAATCTGCTGGGCATCGTTCTTCTTTTCAAACTTAAAAGTTTAAAAGACTTTAAAGAGTATTGAATAGTTGTTAAATTAGTTTATCTACCTCTAAAATATATCACCAAAACATATGCATAAAATGGATTAGCCTAAAGTTTACAGTTCCAAATTCAGAGTAAGCCACGAAAGTATCACTTGTCACCCCATTGGGATCGAGGATGCCTAGTGAGAGTGGATCACTTGTTTCCATATCGCATATAACTCCCTCATTTGCATCTATATGGGGAGAGGCTTGAAGTGTATCATACTGTAATAAGAGCCTTCTACATTAGCAACCTTTGCGACCAAACTCATATAACATCATCGTAGTAACTTCCCTTAGGGTTTACCAAAACATCTCTACGTGATTTGTGAAGGTTTGATCCTTGGCATCCTCGTGGTGTCAAGATGATCAATGCTTAGATTTAGAAACCAAAATCTTTATTCCGAGGGAGGCGTATGGTTGGACGAATTATTATTGCGTGAATGCTACGTGCTATGTTTTTAATCACTCTCCATCCATTTTCAGATGCAAATAAAACATCTCACACCATTTATATCACACAAAGCACATTGTTTTGTGCAAACACTAACTCACACACACTCATTCTTTTTATTTGTTTAATGTTTAAGAACGCTCATGAAGAACCATGACATCATAAATAAACCCAAAGCTTCATAAAAATATCTTGTCGATATTCATTCACCAAAAAAACGCTCGAGGTCGAGTCACCTTAGAGGACGCATCAATATGACATATCCCAACATTTATGATGCACAATCGACATCCAAAACTATACCTAATTTGAGTCATATACTCAATTTATTTATTTCACTGTGACACCAAATAAACATAAACATAATTCATTCATTCACAAATACATCATAAGGTTATAACACATTATCTTACCCGAAAATAAGAATCCACATTTAGTTGTAACATAAGGATGTTACCATGGTAGGTTTACCACTCTTTCTCCCCTTATTTCAAGCTAAAAAAGATCACTTCATTCATTCCATTCAAACTCATCTTTTGAGAGGCCACCTTGGTTTCTCGACCTCTATATGCTACGAAGAATCATATAATTTACTTCATGAGTATTTGATGAACCTTTTAGGGATCATCATGAACCCCGTAAACAACATTAACACATGCATATCCTGATTCTTCTTGTTTAATATTAAGTTTGGGTGTGTCTAAATGAGTGTCTTTTGCGTTTGTCTCTAAAGTTCAACACAGAAAAAGAAGAGGGTGTGGTGTATTCAAATTCAAGTGAGGGGTCCGATTCAAGTTACAATCAGTTCGATCATCTCTTGCTACTAGAGATCATGGTGAATCCTTTGGATGAAGATGCTGCTGGTTAATCAACATAGTAATTGACTATGCAACATTGCAAGGTGGAACTTCAAAACTTAAAATTAACCCTAAAGGATCTCCTAAGCATGCCATGATTAATATAATCTAAGTTGAAATGTTTCATCGATGCCAATAGGTTTATAAAACTTACAAAAGAAACCTAATATCTAAGTTTAAAACATTACCACTTGATGCGTGCTTCTCTTTCTCTTTTGGATGTGGCATTCCCTTAGAGCAATTCAACAGAACTCTATTGGCACTAGCCTCCAAACTAGGATAGACTCTACGATTGATCCACACGGATCTTCACCGACCAAAACCTCCGTTGAGGTAGAACCCTTTGGTAGACAGCAGCTGCTAGACCGCTCGAAGACCAACCCAAAAATATTAATTGAGAAGGCTCACTTCAAAATAGAAAAAGCATTCTAAAGAATTTTTCATCGCTTGGAGAAACTCGTGGAGGATCTCGCAAAATCTTGCAAAGAAAAGATGTCGAACTTAGAGAGAAAGGCTGAGCTAAAGTACATTGAAAAGGAGAAGAGGGGAAGCTATTTATAGGGAGAGGGGAGTGAAAAAATCCCCTCTTTTTTCCAATAATCCCATCCCACCAAACTAGGTTAGCCGCGCGGATCCCTAAGACCCACAAGCTGACACGCACTTCCTTGCCACAAGGCAAGCCTAGCTTGCAGGCCTTCCCGCAAGCTAGGCTTGCGAGCCTGCTACCCGCTAGTGGGCCGTGAGCTTTTCAGCTCTTAGGGCAGCCGCGCAGGCCCCACTTCGAATAACCCGTGTTCGATTGGGGCCCACTTGCAATGGGTAAAATTCCCTAGCTTCGCTTAGTGCAATTTTCCCAATTTTCTCCTCTAATCATTTTAATTATTAATTTGGTCCAACCTATTAATAATTCTTCCAATGAATTTGACAAAACAAATATTCTTGGCATAGACCCAATGTATAGGTTTTTTACTTAGTATGGTAAAGACCCAAAGTGTGTAATCTCATAGAATCCCAAAGTATAGAGCCGCTAGAGGATACCTAAACTTGATTTCCTATTCATAAACCTATAGGCTCAATGTTCCAGACTGATATGGAACCTGATGGCTCTAGACGATCGAATGGGCTTTCTAGCAAAGGTGTATGATCCCTTGATACTCGGAACGACATGTGTTTATGACTTGATCTGGTTTTGTAGTGCAATACACTCCTTCCATCAGGTTAAATACCATCCAATTTACTGAGCTTGGATTTAGTGTTAGCTCATGTAATAGTTGTAACTATCCCGGAATTAGACTTGTTCATGAAGAACACCACTTGCCATAATGTATCAAGATTGGCTAGAATTCCATTCTATCAATCTTATACTCTGATGAGGTTTATGAGTGTGTCTCTTCAACAAGAGGCCCTAAAGTACACCTCCCATTATATGTGTATCTCTTCAATAACGAAGAATTCTTTTGAAGGCTCTTTCTAATTAAAGTGAGCCTTATCAGTTTTATTTTCGAGTTAGTCTTCGAGCGGTCTAGCAGCTGCTATCTACTAATGGGTTCTATCTTAACGAGGTTTTGGTCGGTGAAGATCTGTGTGGATCAATTATAGAGGCTATCCTAGTTTGTGCTGGTTAATCAAGACAGTAATTGAACATACAAACGTTACAAGGAAGAATTTCCAAACTTAAAATTAACCTAAGGATCTCCTAAGCATGACATGATTGATATAATCTAAGTTAAAACGTTCTATAGATGCTTTTAGGTTTACAATGCTTATAATAGAAACCTAGCATCTAAGTTTAGAACATTACCAGCTGATGCGTGCTTTCTCTTTCTTTGGACACGGTGTTCCATTAGAGCAATTCGGCAGAACTTCATTAGCATAAGCTTCCAAACTAGGATAGCCTCTATGATTGATCCAAATGGATCTTCACCGACCAAAACCTTGTTGAGGAAGAACTAGTAAACAACAACTACTAGATCGCTCAAAGAACAAACAAAAAAAAACCGAGAAGGCTCACTTTAGAAAGAGCCTTCAAAAGAATTCTTCGTTGTTTGGAGAAACTCGTGAAGGATCTCGCACAATGAACGGAGAGAGAGATGTTGAACTCAGAGAGAAAAGCTAAGTAGAAGTGTGGAATAAAGAGGACCTAAAGGCAAATATATAGGGAAAAGGGGGAGTGTTTGACTACCCCTCAAACTCAAAGTGGGACGGGAATATTCCCATCCACTTAGAGGGTTAGCTACGCTGGTCAATAGGACCCGCAGGCTAACCTGCGAGTCCAACACAAGGCAAGTCCTTGCGGGCTTACCTTGCTACCTCAAGCCCATGCTTGCGGGATGCCCACGGAGCTTAGCGGGCTAACCCCGAGCGCTAGTGGCCCACGAGCTTTTCATCTCGTGGGGTAGCTGTGCAGGCCCCACTTCGAACAACTAGTGTTCGTTTGGGGCCCACTCGCAAAGAGAAAAATCCCATGCTACGCTTTGTGCAATTTTTCCCTATTTTCTCTTTATTCCCTTTAATTATTAATTTGGTCAAACCAATTAATAATTCTTCTAATGAATTCGAAAACTAGATATTCTCGGCACATACCTAGTCTATAGGCTCTTTACTTAGTCTGAAAAAGACCCAAAGTGTGTGACCTCATAGGATCCCAAAGTATTGAGTCGCTAGAAGTTAACCTCAAATTGGCTTTCTGTTCGCCACTTTTCTACTGATAAGTTTAATAATTTTTACGCAAAGAGTTTGGCTATATATCAACGGCACCAAAAACTTGTTCATGAAAAATATAGGTGTTTTCAGTACCCCTTATCAAATAGAAAAATGATGATAACTGCAAGTATACAGTTGCGATGTAGTTTTAAAAGATATCGATCCCACAGGGAAGGACTAGCTCTAAAGATCAAATAGGGAAAGCGGATAAAGAAAATAATATGTATTGATATTTTTGGATAGGATGGTTAGAATGAAATATGAGTAAATATAGGTATGAAAGATTAGAGAGAGTCCAATTATATAGAATTTTCCTACGAACTAAGGAAAATAGAGAAAATATGCAAGTTCAATAAAGATGTTACGATTCACTAAACTAATCTAATAGACTCGGTTCAACACACTCAGATGTTCGATTATTCACTGTAGGGCAACACATGAAATGACTTTTCTAGATCTAGCGCAAACGAATTAAGACTATCATATAAACTTGGACAACATCAATGCTATGCTTAGTACGGGTTGCTCTCACATAGCCACATTTAGCAAGTTACCATTCCAAAAATGTTGGCTCACTAAACAGCGTTATATCACAGATCCAGTGATTATAGATGATATTGTTAACCCCGAAACTACTCTTAAAATTAACGCTAACACATATAACTTGATTAACATGAAAGACTTAACACGAAATAAGCATTATAACACATAGACATATCATAAACTTCGAAATAGAAAGTACAAATAGAAAGTAAAGCAAAGTTGTAAGGTATGCAAGTGAAAGCTAAAGTTGATCAAACCATATCCACTCTTTAATGGGAGTCGTCAATTCCCGCAATTCCTACGTCTGCTTTGAATTCGGTCTCGGCCCGTACAGAACCTCTGCTAGGATGTTATTCCTTGCGAATATCAAACAAATGAATATTGAAGAATGAAAACTTTTATTGATAAGTGATTTGCAAGTACATTTATACAACAATAGCTCGAGAATATAGAGAAATCTAGTGATCGAAACAAGGATTCGAATCACTTAAACAATTTCTCACTAACGCTTATGAACGTAACAAAATCTCTATCTATACACCCACTATATCTCACTCATGCACTCTAATATTTTCCCTCTATCTCACTGCACCATGTGCCATGAAATTTGTGAGATTTGGAGCTCTATTTATAGAGTTTGAAGGGTTGCGTCTATCCAAATGAAGAGTCACATCCATTGGTGAAAGATTGCATCTCTTGAATGTGATAGGTTGAGAGGCTTTGATTCAATCCATAATGGATAGGCACCTTTTCATGATTGGTTGACTCCTGATAAGTGTCTGTTCATTAGCAGTTGATGGCGGTTGATGGCATTTGATCATGCTTATCTGGCGGTTGGTAGTTAAGAAGATAATACCAGAAAACCATCCATGTCGCGACCGCGATGTATATGTCACGACCGTGAATCTTTATTGGCAAACTTCTATTTCTGAAGTGAACAAGTCATGACTGCGAATGAATGTTGCGACCGTGAATTGAGTTTTTCTTCAAAAATCTCCTTGTAACTTCACCGATCTTCAACAACTTCTAAGTTCCATGCATCATTTTGCACCTTTTTCACTCTTTTTTCATAGAATTCCACTTTAGTTCATTTTACTCCCAAGATTTACCTAGTATCTGCATTTGCATAAAAAACAACTACATACAACGTAAAATCTTTTATATGAAGTATAAAGATGACTAAAGCTATAGTGTTTATTATATAAAATTATGATGATAATAAGTGTAATTATACATTTGTCACTTTCAATCTAGGAACCTTTAGGCCTAGTGTTCCAGATTGATATGGAACCTAATAGCTCTAGATGATCAAATGGGCTTTCTAGCAAAGGCGTATAATCCCTAGATACTTGGAATGTCATGTGATTGTAACTTGATCTAGTTTGGCAGTAGTAACCAATACAATACACTCCTTCCATTAGATTAAGTACCATCCAGTTTGTTAAGCTCAGATTAAGTGTCAGCTCATGTAATAGCCGTAGTTATCCTGGAATTAGACTTGTTCACCAAGAACACCACTTGACCATTATGTATTAAGATTGACTAGAAACTCATTCTATCAATCTTATACTCTGATAAGAGGTTTATGAGTGTCTCACTTCAATAAGGGGCCCTAAGGTACATCTCCCACTATATCACTATATCAGGAGCGATGGATCCCATCTTGACTACTCGGGCTTACCAACATGTGATCATCACTATACCTGTATCATCCTAATCGCCAGGGTATGAATAAGTATTACCCAAAGTCTAGCAACTCCTACACAAGCTAACTAGTATCTCAAGTTTGAGTATACTTGTACTGCTACTGCTGTAAGACATGACACCAATACATGGATCTAGTTATTTCCTCTGTCTTATAGCAGTCTCCTAAGTATTACTCAAATACATTCATGTGTTAACTGAAGGTACCACCTTCAGCTTGTGAGATCACCTTCTTGGATCTAATCTAAGGAGTAAGCCTACACATGCTAGTCTGTTCGTTCCATTGATGTCCAGTCTCAATGAAACTATGACTAGGGATATTTAGACTATTCATAGTAACATGTATGTGCAGTTCTCACACCACATAGCTCTCACTATGTCCTTGCACTTTTACACTATGAAGTAGTCAAGGACTTTGTCTTATCAATGCGAATATACATATTTAATACTATACATATATGATACCAGCGAGATACATAAATAAATTGAAAGCATTGATAAGCAACAAAGATGCTTTAATTTTTATTAATAATAATTCAAAACCGTTTATACATTATAGCTAATAAAGATATATCGCCCTAATTGCCTCTAGGGCACAGTGTTTTAAAAAGCGCTAGGCGTTAGGCGGGAGCTAGGCGGAGGCAGGGCCTAGGCGGATTCAATTTTTTTATTATTTTAATATTTAATAATATATAATAATTATTATAATATAAATACTAATAGTCTAATACAATAAAATGATAACATTAACAATTCAGTTTAATATATAATAACGTAAAAAACATAAAATAATAAAAAATTGATGCTGTGTTTCAAAAAATCCCGCCTAGGCTCTGATTTTTAAAACATTGTTTTTTTATGTTATTTTTTCATTAAAATATTAATTTTTTTAATTAAAAAATTGGCGCCTAGGAGGCCTGATCCGCCATTCGTCTAACACCGCCCGATTTTACAAAATCGCGACGGTGTTTTTAAAAATCCTGCCTAGGCCCCGCCTAGGCGCCACTTAGGCCCGATTTTTAAAACACTGCTAGGGCATACATCATGTCTAACAATCTCCCACTTGTACTAGAACCAATTGCCCATGTACCTCATGCCATACTCGTTAACATGCTGGTCATGTTTAACCTTAGTCAATGGCTTACTTAGCTCATCCGCTAGATTATGATCCATCTGGATGTATTCTAAATCTTTATCTTTCTAGGCTACTATCTCCTGAATGAGAAGGTATTTTCTAAGTACATGTCCATTTTTTTCTGATGAGACCTTTGTTCCTTTCCTTGAGCAATAGCCCTATTGTTATCACAATAGACCGTTATTGGATTCACTATGTTGGACACCACACCGAGATCACCAATAAATTCCTTAAGCTAGACGGCTTGGTTAGCTGCTTCTAAAGCAGCTATGTACTCAAATTCTACAATTGAGTCAGCAATCATATCCTATTTGAAACTTTTCCAAACAATTACCCCTTTGTTTAACATAAACACATAACCTAACTAGGACTTATAATCATCCTTGTCAGACTGAAAACTCACGTCGGTGTATCACTTCAAAGTGAGATCACCTTCTCCATATACTAAAAACATATCCTTAGTCCTACATAAGTACTTAAGGATAGTTTTAACGACCATCTAGTGCTTCTTACCTAGGTCATATTGAAATCTGCCCATGATAATCAAAACATGTGAGATGTTAAGCCGAGTGCATACCATAGCATGCATGATGGAACCTATGACTGAGGTATAGGGTATTCCAATCATGTGCAGTCTCTCCTATTGTGTTTATGGATACTCAGATTTAGAAAGGTTAATCTAGTGAGACATTGGGAGATAACCCATTCTTGATTGCTCAAGGTTAAATCTAGCCAAAACGTTATCTATGTATGTACTTTGCGACAAACCTAGAAGCCTTCTGGATCTATCTCTGTAGATCTTTATACCAAGTATAAAAGCTGCTTCTCCAAGGTTTTTCATGGAGAACTTCTTTGACAACCATGACTTAACTATTTGAAGAAAATGAATATCATTTCCTATCAGTAATATGTCATCGACATATAATACAAGAAAAATGATCGTACTCTCTAGCCATCTTATATACACAGGGCTCATTAGCATTTGACACAAAACCAATTTCTCGGATTGTCTCATCAAACCTAATATTCCAACTCCTTGATTCTTGCTTAAATCCATAAATGGACTTCTATAACTTGCATACCTTTGAGCCATCCTTGGATGTAAAACCCTCGGGTTGTGCCATAAAAAAATCCCTGTCCAGATTCCTATCAAGAAATGCTTTCTTCACATCTGTCTACCAAATCTCATAATCGTAATGAGCGATGATGACAAGGAGTATCGTGATAGACTTTAGCATGATCGCCGGTGAAAAGGTCTCATCTTAGTCAATGCCTTCTTTTTTACTGTACCCTTTTGCAACCAGCCTTGCTTTATACGTAACTATGTTACCGTCCATGTCAGTTTTCTTCTTGGAAACCCACTTGCATCTTATGGACCTAATCCCGGTTGGAGCATCAATCAAGCTCTAGACTTGATTTTTGTACATGGAGTCCATCTCCAACCTTATGGCTTTAAGCCATTTATCGGATTCTGAGCCTTCCATTGCCTCCTTGTAAGTCCTGGGCTTATCATCTTCTATAAGGGAGAGATGTTTATCACCAGTGGTGAAAAACCCGTATCGCTCAGGAGTGATTGGAGCCCAGCCTGACCTATGCAATGCTAGTTTTATAGTAGGCTATTCCATGCTTACACTGTCTTGTGTAACAGGTGTAGTTATAATCAGTTAATTGTCTATTTGATCTTCTTGAGTGCCTAACTCAAGATTGCTCCCACTAGCTTTCACAAGTATATGCTCCTTCTCGAGGAATTGAGCATTTCTGGAAACAAGAACTTTTATTCTTTGGGATCAAAGATGGTATACCCTATTGTCTCCTTAGGGTAACCTACAAATAGACACTTATCAGACTTATCACCCAGCTTATCTGAATTCGTCCTCTTTACGTAAGCAAGACATCCCCAAACTCTCAAGTGAGAAAGAGCGGGTTTCTTACCATATCATAATTTATATGGAGTTTAATCAAATGATTTAGAGGGCACTTTGTTTAGAATATAAAATGCGCTCTCAAGTGCATAACCCAAAAAGGATCTGCTGAGTTCTGCTTGGCTCATCATGGATCGAACCTTATTGAGCAAGGTTTGCTTTCTCCTTTTTTCCCAAGCTGTTTCTCTACTTCGGTTTGAACTCTTTAAATTTCTCAAAACTCTCAGACTTGTGCCTCATAAGGTACAAATAACCATATCACGAGTAATCGTCGATAAACGTTATGAAGTAAACAAAACCCTCATGTGTCTTAACACTCATTGGACCACATACATCGGAATGTATTATTTCTAAAGTACTAGTGGCACGCTGTCCTTTTCCTTTGAAAGGTTTCTTAGTCACCTTCCCCTTTAAACAAGGTTCACACGCACCATAGGATTCCCATTCCATTGGGCCTAAGTGTCCTCATTTGTGTTACTTAGTTAAGCGAGTCTCATTTATATGGCCTAGATGATAGTGCCATAAGTATGAGGATTTCTCATTATCTAATCTTAATTTCTTAACAATGTTCATATATAGAATTTCGATTTTAGTATCTAGAACATAAATACCATCCACAGATATTCCACAAGCATAAAGAATATTATCACGTTGAATTTGACATTTATTTTTAGAAAATAATATTTCAAATCCCTCTGTTGCTAAAAGTGTAAGAGAAATAATATTCTTAATGATAGGAGGAATATAAGAGAAATTGTTCAAAACTAAAATTAGGCCACTAGTCAAATAAAGGCTATATGTCCCTACAGCTGTTGCAGTAACCCGTGCTCCATTTCCAACTCTTAGGTTCATTTCCCTCTTTGCAAGCGTCATACTGTTCCGCAATCCCAGCATAGAAGTACATTTATGAGTACTACAACTAGTATCTAATACCTAAGTAGACTCATAAGGAACTGTAGAGAAACTCTTTATTATGAACATACTTGATGTAGATGCCTTATTTGGCTTCTTCTTCACTTGTTCAGAAATCAGAGCTCTTAACTCGCATTTCATTTCAGTACTTTTCATGAGTCTTCTCTTGACCTTGAAAGCCCTGGACTTTCTTATCTTTCAATCCTCAACAACAAGTTAATTCTCAAGTTTATTTCTAAACTGTACATCATATTATTCCAACAGGTTTACCATCTTCGAAAAATTACAATATTCGCTGATGCCATTGAAATCTTTTTGAAAATGTCATGCCTATGAGGTAGACCTTTTAATACAATCTATTTTAAGGTATCCTAATCATAAGTAACTCCCATTTTCCTTAATTGTTTAGAGTTATCATAAACAATCATGGCAAACTCAACTATTGAGGTGTTAGCCCTAAGACTTGCTTATAACATGAATTCTTCAAGTTCATCCATCATTAAAAGCTTCACAATTATGGACTCGAGGTCCATACCTTTGCAGAGATCCCTGTACCTTGGAAGCATAGTGTTGACCATGAAGTTCTTTACAAAATCACAGTCTCTTTTATGCTTCATGTACTTAACAATTTGATAAATGAAAGGATCTTCTTCAGCGAGTTCGGGATATGAATTATCTAGTACATAATCCAGAACAAGTCTCTTTGGGAATGAAGTTGTCTCCTTTGTAAAACTTGTTATCAATCGATGCATACCAGTGTTAGTGTTC
This sequence comes from Euphorbia schlechtendalii, assembly GCA_949673415.1. Lineage (NCBI taxonomy): Eukaryota > Viridiplantae > Streptophyta > Magnoliopsida > Malpighiales > Euphorbiaceae > Euphorbia > Euphorbia schlechtendalii. The sequence continues at coordinate 4,048 of CATIWQ010113795.1, read as the reverse complement.
TTATTCAACCTAGACATAAGATAGAATTTGTTTAGACACTGTATATGTACATGCATTTAATATAAAATCTTTAATTAAACACATAATTCCTACTATTTTCTCCACATTCAAATAGCCCCTTCTATTTAAATTCGGGAAATTTGGTTTAACCAACTTTCCTTAGTAGGTAGCATCCATAGCCACTCATCCTAACCCTCGCTATAGCAGGTCAAGCCATAACAAGACAACCATGGTTGGAACTCGGCCATTTGCATCTCATGCAATTGCTAATCCATTTGATTTCTCCTTCTTGAGACGTGCGTACCCAATTGTACGACTCCTCAAATGTGTCTCCAATCTGGCATTAGCTCTAATTATATGGACAACTAACCCATTTTGGTTAAGGCATTACCCCATCTAGTCTCATGACCAAACACATGTTAAGGGAAGGCATGTTGTATATATGATTACATCCGTTAATAAGGTTTATATCATGACTTATGACGGGAAGACTATATACCGCCTTAATATTGTTGTGGGAATTTTATTTGTGTCACTGGTCTCACCCTAGTCTAGGTCTTATACGATGGATATGATTATGAAAATAATAATTTTGGGCTATTTGGAATTATTAATTCTAAGGGAATATGCTCTGGAGTGGTATATTATAATCATTCCATTATACCAAGATACCACATAGCATGCAAAACAAACAAGGTCCATGTTTTAGTCATTGCACCTATGTTTATAAGTTTTAATTAAACAACTTAAACCACATTTGTAAAACTATATGCGGAATCCAATTCCCATACTAGATATCGACTAAGTCATAAAAGTCTCTTGGGTACTTTTGAATCTAATACCGATGGAGATTTCCAGGTAAGAGAGGCCTCCCTTAAAATGAATGAGAAGTCAAATCCCATCCTTGCCAAAATAACCACGGAACTTTGATTCATTGTACCACAGACAACTATGATTTACAGACTTCGTTCTTTAATTGAGTGAAGTATGGGACGACCCTCAATCAAAGCATTTACACATGTGGTAAAATATTGCTAATTTATATGATAATCACCTAGACTAAGTTTGAGCAAAACCTTAATCTAGTCATCACATCATTTTCTATTACAGGAATTGAAACCTAAGTCATGCATAACATACTTTAATCAATTCATAGAAAATATCATTTTAACATATTATAATCAATCATGTATAGCATAAGGCAAGCTCTGATACCACTGCTGGTTAATCAAGATAATAATTTAACATGCAGACGTTGCAAGGTGGAATTTTAAAACATAAAATTAACCTAAGGATCTCCTAAGCATGCCATGATTGATCTACGTTAAAAGGTTCCATAGATGCTTATAGGTTTATAAAACTTATAAAAGAATCCTAGCATCTAAGTTTAGAATGTTACTAGTTAATGCGTGCTTCTCTTTCTTTTGGATGCGACATTCCCTTTAAGCAATTCGGTAGAACTTCGTTAGCACAAGCTTCCAAATTGTTAGACATAATGTATGCCCTAGATGTAATTAGGGTAATATATCTTTATTAGCTATAATGTACAAACAGTTTTGAATTATTATTAATAATAATTAAGGCATCTTTGTTGCTTATCAGTGCTTTCAATTTATTTATGTATCTCGTGGTATCATATATGTATATTATTAAATATGTATATGAGCATTGATGAGACAAAGTCCGTAACTACTTCATAGCGTAAAAGTGCGAGGACATAGTGATAGCTATGTGGAGTAAGAACTGCACATACGTGTTACTATAAATAGTCTAAATATTCTAGTCATAGTTTCATTAAGATTGGACATCAATAGAATGGATAGACTAGCATGTGTAGGCTTACTCCTTGGATTAGATCCAAGCAGCCGATCTTACGAGCTGAAAGTAGTACCTTGAGTTAACACATGAATGTATTCGGGTAATACATTAGAGATCGCTACAAGATAGACAATTGGAATTAACTATATCCATGTGTTGGTGTCATGTCTTATTGCGGTAGCAGTACAAGTATCATCAGACCTGAGATACTGGTTACCTTATATAGGAGTTGCTATACTTTGGTTCATACTTATTCATACCTTGGTGATAAGTGTATAATTACACTTATTATCTTGATATTTTCAATTATAAAACGATATAGTTTAGGGTCATTTTATACTTCATATAAAAATTTCACGTGGTATGTAGTTGTTTTTTATGCAAGTGCAGAAACTAGGATAATCTTAGGAGTGAAATGATCAAAGATGGAATTCTATGCAAAGAGTGAAAAAGGTGCAAAAAGATGTGTGGAATGCAAGCAATTGGCTTAGGATCGAAGTTGTCAAAGATCGATAAAGTTGTAAAGAAGAATCAGAAGAAAAGCATAAGTCACAGCCATGTCACGATAGTGATTTCTCTTCGCGATTGGCCAAATCACACCCGTGACTACCTATCGCGATCATGACTTATCATTCTTCACAAGCAATCAATTACCAACTCATATTCATGATCGTTACATATATGTCACGCTCATGAATCGGTACGGTTCATCGCCACTTTTTCATTGATAAGTTTAATAACTTAATGGTTCCAAAAACTTGTTCGTGAGACTTGGCTATACTCGTTTACTAAGGCTTATCCTTAATAATAATACCAAAAACTTGTTCACGAAAAATGTAGGTGTTATCAATACCCCTTATCACATAGAAAAATGATGATAACTGCAAGTATACAGTTGTGATGTAGTTTTAAAAGATATTGAACCCACAGAGAAGGAACTAGGTCTAAAGATCAACAAGGAAAGACAAAGTAAAAGAACATAAAAATAGTTTTGAGATTTTTAGATATGAAGATTAGAATGAAAAGTTGAGTAAATATAGATGTGATAGATGAGAGACTCTAAATATATAGATTTTCACTATGAATAAGTATAACAGAGAAAACATGCAAGATCAACAAAGATGCTGCGACGCACTAGACTAATCTAACAAACTCGGTTCAAAACACTCAGATGTTCAATGATTCACAGTAGAGAAACACATGAAATAACTTTTCTAATCCTAGCTCAAACGAGATAAGACTATTATGAAAACCTGGACAACATTAATATTATGCTTAGTACGGGTCGCTCTCACATAGCCACATTTAGCAAGTTACCATTCCAAAAATGTTAGCTCACTAAACAGCTTTATATCACAGATCCAGTGATTATACAGGATATTTTTAACCCCGAACCTATTATTAAAATTAACGCCAACACATATAACTTGATTAACATAAAAGACTTAGCACGAAATACGCATTATGACAGATAAACATATCATAAACTTCGAAATAGAAAGTATAAGTAGAAAGCAAAGTAAAGTTGTAAGGTATGCAAGTGAAAGCTAAAGTTGATCAAACCGTTTCTACTCTTTAATGGGCGTCGTCAATTCTCGCAATTCCTGCGTCTGCATTAAATTTGGTCTCGGCCTGTACAGAACCTCTGCTAGGATGCTATTCTTTCCGAATATCGAACAAACGAATATTGAAGAATGAAAACTTTTATTGATAAGTGATTTACAAGTACACTTATACAACAATTGCTCGAGAATATAGAGAAATCTAGTGTTCGAAACAAGGATTCGAATCACTTAAACATTTTCTCGCTAACACTTAAGAACGTAGCGACTCTATCTACACACACACACTATATCTCTCTCTCACTTTTTCCACTCTATGCCACACTAATCCACTGCACTTCTTGAATGCACGAAATTGAAGAGGATTGGAACCTTATTTATAGAGTTCGAAGGGTTGCATCTATCCAAACAAAGGGTTGTGTCCATTGGTGAAAGATTGCATCTCTTCGTTGTGATTGGTTGAGAAGCTTTGATAAAATCCACAATGTATAAGCACTTTTTCAGGATTGGTTGACTCCCGATAGGCATGTATTCGTTGGTAGTTGATGGCGGTTGATCATGCTTATCTAGCGGTTGTTAGTTAAAATGATAATACCAGAAAACTGTCCATGTCGCGACCGCAATATATATGTCGTGACCATGAATCTTTAATTGGCAATCTTCTGTTT
>CATIWQ010113794.1:0-11170 GCA_949673415.1 Euphorbia schlechtendalii | reverse complement strand
TTTATATGTTGTAATCACTTTCTAATGCATTTTCATTACTTTTAAGCTTATAGTTGTTTGTTTATTACTATGGAGATAAACTTTTGACATGTATTTGTGTTACCTACCATACTTTCATAACAAAATTGACATATTGTTCTTTCTACTAGTTACATACCACTTATATACCAGTTTCTTACCAATTGAAAAAATATTTTCGAAAAAGTATATCACAATGGATGGCGTTTCAAAGATAAAATTGAGACGAACAAAAAACTCTAAAGCATCATGTAAAAAAAATGAGCAGTTTAAGAGATAATGACGAAATAAGATAAGAAAATTTAAAAACAAACGTAGAATGTAAAGGAGGTGAACACAGAAACTTTGGAGCGTATAGAAGGTAAATATGAAACTTAATTGGTCAAATAAGTTAGGACACAAAACTTGGGTTAAAATTATTCCTAGCTTTCAGCGCATTTATAAAACTTTTCCTTAATTTATTAACTAATTAATACTTTCCTAAATTAATAAAATTCTTCTGTCCCAACGATATTAATTTATAAAAATTTCACAATAATAAATTATATTAGATATGTGAAATAAATATTTATTGTCATGAGGTCTAATACATCAACATCCTTTAATTTATTCCTAAATACTAATTTGCCCCCATGAACTTTCAAAAGTTCCAAATAACTCTCTGAACTTGTAAAAATTTTTCAAAACCCCTTGAACTTCCAAAAATAATTCAATTTGCTCCCTCAATGCTTCAATGTATGCTTCAATGTCACGTGTCAATTTCTAGTTGAAGAAAAAAAAGTGATATCTTTGTAAAGTTAAACCAACCAAAATCTCACAAGTGACATTGAGGAGACTATTTTGGTTTACTTTTTGCAAATTAAGAGGATTATTTAAAGGTTTTTTTTTAAGTTCAAGAAATTATTTGAAACTTTTGAAAATTTCAAGGATAAATTGATGTTCATGAACAAATTCAAAAAGATCTTAATGTATTCTGCCTTTATCATAATAATTCAATGTACTTTTCACATTAATTCTTAATCTAAGAAAACAACTTGTAATTAAGAATATCTATATATATGTATGCATACATATTTAGAGGAGGCCGACAAACAGAGGTGTAAATTTCATGAATAAATATAGTTAATAATGGCTTCCTAATTGTTAATCTAACGCCGCCTCCCAAGTCCACTAGGAAATTTGTCTCCCACTTGGCAAGTAATAGCATATACCCTATATTCTTACACACTTGAATTGAAACTCACCAAAGGAAAAGAAGTGTGCTGAAATTGGAGACTGAAACAACCGAAATTCATCTTGATGTTTATGCCTTTTTCTGGCATTGCTCCACAGCATTGAGAGACGCACGCAACAACTTCCAACATATCATGAACTCTACATGACTTCAGTAGTAGTGTTGTGAAAAACAAACTTAATTCAACTATAAATACATCCAAAACACCTTTTTATAAATCACAATCAAAACCAAAAAATATTTCGTATGAATAAAATTACTTGATGGAGCTAAAGCCCATCTCATGGTTAGTGTTTCTGAGCACAATTTTTCTGTTTCTGGTGTCCTCAACCTTAGAAGATCCATCTTCTTTCTATGATGTTCTCAAACGCTACAATATGCCACCGGGTCTCCTTTCAGGCATAAAAGAATACAAATTGAACGACATCACAGGTAAATTCAAAGTCCGCCTTAAACAAAAATGCAAATTCAGCCGTGGAAGATATCATTTCAAGTACAAAAAACGTATTAAGGGTCAAATAAAGAAAGGTATACTTTCCAATTTGAAGGGCATCAAGGTTAAGATGCACAAAAAATCGAAGCGCATCAAACTGATATTTCGTCGCTTCGACACGTACAATGGCAGCGAAATAACTACAAAGAAGCGTGATAGCCTTGTTTTCGTAAGCAAGAAAGGAAGTATCACTTTGCCTGCTAAGGGATTCAACAAATGCCCTTGTCCAAGAAGGAATGATTTCATTCTTGATTAGCATATGTATTTACCTTGGATTTCAGCAAAGTATCCAAAAGTCTTAATTGTTGTCGTTTTTTAATTAATATAAGATAATGAATTCATTGTCAAATTAATTATCTAATTAATTTGATAATGATAGTTGAATAAGCATTAATGCTAAGGTGTTGAATCTGTTTGTTTGTTGTTTTTACAATAGAAGTAAACTGGTTCACTTTGTGCGTTGTAATAGTTGTTTTCATACATTGATTAAATAATATAATGTTTTTTTTTAAATCTTACTTGCATTTATACATGTTATATCTTTATCTAAAAATACAGTTTTTTTAATGTTTTGTGGAATACGTGCAAAATTTTAAGTCGTGTATCTTTGTTGAATGATGATCATTGGAATCGATCAAAATTCATACTTTTTAAACCCCAATTCTATAAAATATCCATGATTAACCGTGACTATTGTAGTTAATGAAATTAATTCATCATCTTTTCCACATTATTAGAAAATCAGAAACAATTTTGTAGGTTTTATCTTATAGAATATTCTTGTTTCAATATAATTTAATTTCAATAAGATCTTGGATTGGATAATATGTATCACTAATAATTCCCTCCAATCCAATAACATATCTTAGTTATCTTTTAGCTCGATCGTCGAGTAGTATTCACATGTATTTTAATTAAGCAAACAAGTAGAATGAGAAATATAAAATGGTTGGTCGGAAATTATTTTATATTAAAATATTAATATAAAGGTTGATCATTAATTTTTTATATCTTTTCATAATGTATTTTATTTGTAGAATAGCATAACAGAAATAATTGAAAGGACTCTCTTTTTGTTCTCATATACAGTCGTAGCAAAAACGAAAAGGAATATTGGGATTTATCATTTATCACGGCTCCAATTATGTAATCATAGAGCAAAAGGACGGTGCTACCCCTGAGATTTTGCCTTCTACATCGGCATTTGAATCGAGACCTCAAAACTGCAGAGAGAAATCAAAGGACATAATCGGCAATGGCACCGAAGTCAAACTTAGTTGGCTAAACGGTGTCGTTGTCATGCTACAGATATTTTTAGACGATTTTTCTCTATTGCCGTCCTCTGTGCTGTCTCACTCTGCATTATCGTTTAGGTGTCAAGTTAAACAACATCCAGCTCAAATTTCCGCACAAAATTCCCATTTCCAAGGGCCATAGCTTCTGCTAACTTCGCTTCAATTGCTTCCTGATCAATATACGAAGTTTCATTCTGATCCGTCGGTAGACGCCGCCGTAATGTCTTTCGCCGCCGTTTCAGTTATTCTGTTCTTGTCAGTTGCCGCCTCATCCTCTCCCGCCGTCGCGGACGATGCTCTGACGGCGTACGAAGCCCTTGCAGAGTACAATTTTCCAGCTGGTATTCTCCCCGAAGGAGTTACTGGATACGAACTTGACAAAAGCACGGGCAAATTTCGAGCCAATTGGAATGGTTCCTGCAGTTTCTCTCTGGAAGGTTCGTATCAGCTCAAGTACGCTTCCACAATCAGCGGTTATATAAGCCAAAACAAAATCACGAAGCTGACTGGTGTAAGCGTTAAGGTACTGTTTTTGTGGTTGGATATTGTGGAGGTTACTAGATACGATGATGAACTTGGTTTTTCTGTCGGTATTGCGTCGGCGAGTTTTCCGATTGATAATTTCTATGAATGCCCTAAGTGCGGTTGTGGACTGGATTGCAGTAGTGTGAAATTAAGCAAACTTAGATCCAATCTCTTTGTCTCTTCAATTTAGGTTCATGTGTTGTAGTTTGTTCTTGGATCTTTTATGTTCAATGTCGTGATGCTAATGGATATTGTATATATTCCTCTCGATTGAATGTAAATTTCAAAGTTAAATGTTGTTTGTTTGGTTCGATTAAATTTCTAAATTTGCTCTCTGTATGCCATGCTCGTGTGCTTTCCCTAATTCTTTGATGCTTTATATTTCTAAGGCTGTCTTCAATTTTCTGGTAAGGTTGCATCATACATTGTAAGCTGATGCAGTTATATAATAGTAGTATAAAATCAGTCTTGCTTATACTTTGACTTGTAAGTGATTATATGATTCTAGCCTTTATATAATATGTATAGTTGTGGTAGTTTGTTACAGTGCAACAAACTTGTCCATCAGGTATAGTTAAGGGCCGTGTTCTGTTTTGACTCTTACGTGCTTTATTTTACTGATAGGTATTATAATGGAGCCTATTGGTGTTATGATGAATTATGATATGTCATGTATGCACAAGTGTGATGCATTCTTTTTTACCTTTTCTGCTACAGAGTTGAGGAGTTTTCTTCTTGTTTGAATTTGCTGAATGATGACATCATGTTACATAAGAACTTAATGCAAAAGACCAAGTCAATATTGATGCATTGATTTAGTCTGAAACGAATTGCATTCTAATCTCATCTCATGTTTGACAAGTAACAATTCTTGAAACTATTTGGTGTCAATCAAGTAGATTGTGGTAATGTGAATGTTTGAAAGTATCTGCACATGTAAATTTAAAGACGTAAATAGATGCCTAGTCACTCAAGTGAATTAGTATAGAATCCATAGATTGTGGGGATTGAGTAAAGATCATGGAGGTGTGTAATAAATAGTTGAATAACTGTCTTTCACTGTATTATAACAGAACCCGGAAATTATTTTATGATGCTAATTTCAGAGATTTAAGCTCCCGAATTTTATTCAATTTCATTCAAGTCCCCAAATTGCACTGATATGTTATCATCACTATAGATATTACTATTAGTATTAGATTATGAGGTTGATGCCAAATGTTTGTATGTGGTAAGAAACTAGCATAAGTTAAAATAGATTTGCACAGTGATAGACAATCAGGCATAAGTATCCACAAATAGTTCGGCGGAATAACCAACAAGGTTTTGTCGTTTTGAAGACTTTAAATATCTTATTTTCATCTTCATAATGTTCTTTCTGATGAACATGACTGGCTGTATGGAAGTTTGAATAAACTGCACTGACTGTAAAGGTAAATGAGTTGTCCATCCATGGTTAAGTTAGTTGTTAGAGATGTGGTTAGAGTAAGGGTGAAATAGTAATTAGATCAGGAGGTATGGTTTTAGGGTTTTAGGGAATATATAAAGAGAGTTAGAGAAGAGTAGGGGGCATCTTATTAGGTATTCTGTTTTGGGTCTCAACATTGTTGGGAAGGGGTATATCCCTGTGGGAGCATTGCTCTGTGATTTGGAAATCCTTTGGTTATCATTCTTATACTCTAGATCACTAATTTAGGTTGTAATTTCACTTTCAGTTATTTAATCTCAATATTACTGGTTCTATTTCTGTTATTCCATATCAGTTCTCTATCATTAGTACTGCCAGCAATCCCAAACCATTGAGGAACTTGATTTTTTTTATCTTTTCAATTAACCAGTTTTTAGAAATTTACATACAACATATCAACTTAAATTTCTACAACAAAGAAACTGTATAGATTGGGAAGAACTTACAGTGTTGTGGTTGAAGGTGAAACTAAAAATTGGACTTGTGTTTGTGTTGTCTTTATTTCATAAAAACAGAATATAAGAGTTCTTTTTATTACATTAACAATTGCAAGTTTTCTGCTTATGGTGAGCATTCAACTACCTGAGCTTGCCGCCTTATAATAGGAAGGTTTAAGGTGCAAGTAATTTCATAACCCCAAAATGAAAATTTGATGATTCTATTGATGCCCAAATCTCAAGTTTTGTGGTAATTTGTTGACTGAATACTTCTATGTATTTTCGTTTTGGAACTGACAGAAATAGGAATTGCATATTCATTTTGCTTTCTATATTCCATATATATTCTTGAAGTTAAATTGGACCTTGCTTATTGAATTGCTGAGTCAGAGATTGTCCATTACTTTGTTCCCTTTTGATTTATATTCGGTGTTTGGAATATAGTAGCCGATAATCTATATTTATGGTGTCACTGATTTGATTCATCTTCAACCACAATACTCAGATGCGATATCTTAATTTATTAGGTACTCAGCCTAAATTGTGGTAAAGAATTTGATTTTGAATTCTATGCTCATCAAATTTCCCTTATTATATTCAAATTATTAATTGTGTATCAGGATGATTTGCATAATTTCTGTGGCCTCTTTGAGTAGGATACGTGCCCCTTTACTGAAAACAACAGCCAATTAATTTGCTCTTCGTTTTCGGCTTTAAACAACATTAGAATATCATATTTGGCCTTTTCAGATTATCATTCTATTTCAATTTAACCAAAGTAAGCTTGTTAGATAATTACGTGTGTCATTTTAATTAATCATGTTGCTTTCGCGATAAAATTTAATTGGCTTTTTTAGTGAATATGGATGAATTAGTTGATATAAAACACAACTGAAAAATTATAGTGATGGAAGCGTATCCTAATAGCAAATATTATTTTATAATTTTTATCAATTCAAATCTGGAGATGCTTATATTTTTACCTGAGAAAAGAATTTTTTTACCAATTGAATGTAATTGTTTACTGAAAAAGTCATCAAACACCCAGTTCATGTTTTACAAAAATGAAAAAATTTATTTTTATGATAAGATTTTCAAATACAGATCTATAGTTACCAAGTATTCCACTCAATATCAATTCCAAATATAGAGAATAAGGTTTTCAAATTTGACACTATATGAGATTTCTTACTACAGAATGGAAGCACCAATAATTGGTGAACAAGCAAAGGTTCATTGAATCTTTGACAAATAATGGAAACGCATCCATGTGATTAATGTTTAATTGTTTCCCACTTAATTCTACCAATTAGACAACATTATAATTTATATGTTTTAGTTTGTCTTATAAGATTGTAAATTGAAGTAACAAAATAAAGCTAATATATGTTGAATTGTTAATAAAAGAAAGCATGCTTATACTTCTGTAGACAGTTCAACCATCTACCTTTCATTTTCTGTTCTTTTGCTTTCTATCTTATGATACTGTTATCAATTATTACTAAAAGATCACAACAGTCTGTTTATGAACAATAGAATGGCATATCATAATTTGTGAGAATTTATTTTACAGTTTGAAGTTTGAACTATTCCATTTTTTCAAAATTTGATGTTTTTTAGTGCTTTTTATATTAGTTTACAAAGCTCAATTTTATTTAATTAAAATATATATATGAAATTTAATTTAAAGATGATAAAGGATAACGCTGTTCCAAAATAAAACTGTAGTTGCTAATAGGTATAATGATCAATATAGTTATAAAAGAAAAATTACACCAGTTGATTTTTATGTAATCATGTCCGTCGTTAAACAGAGAGGACAACATAGATAAAAACAAGAGACCAACGCAATCCTTGTTCGACAACACGACATGCCGTCGCCATTGATACTTATTAGAAAACCAATCGATCAATTTTTCTTCAAGAGAAGTGCTCTTAGTTCGGCAGCATCAACCTCATTAGCGACGTTTTCCGGTCTGTAACAACCAGTACGAGGATCCGGAACCCAAGCGACCTTCTCAGTAGCAGTTTCTTCCCGTGCTTTCTTAGCGCCGCTTCTGGAAGCAGTGGCTCCTCCTCTAATTACTTGTGGCGCGGCAGATGAAAATCCTCGGCCGTTGATTGCATTGTTAATTAGAGAAGAAAGGACCTTTGTGTTTGAGAAAGAGCGAGCCATTGCGATTCAAAATATTCGAATTGAAAACGAAAATATAAGCAAAGCTACTGCAGAAGAACTCTAACAAAAGAGAGAAATTGTTTGGCAGTAGCAATTGCTTTGAGAAGGCTCTCTGTTGTTTGGGGGCGAAATCCCTGTGTGGGTTTTGGAAGGGGGGTGGGGGTGGTTTATATAGTGGTTGCGAGATCTAAGCGCGTGGGACTCTTCTTATATTTGACGCTGTCAAATTTGTAATCATTTCAATCTCTCCTTCTTTCACACGCGCCTTCTATTCCTTAACATGTCACTATTTTTTATTTTTCTCATTTAAATGTACATGTTATAATATTTTACATATTACAATGAATCGGTGTTTATTAAAAATAATTAATCAATTAATATTTTTTTTATTGGTCACGAATGAAAATTTCTAGGCAAAATTTTTATTACGGATGTAAATTAAATAATAGAATAAATTATTTACTAAAAAATTAAAAAATTAAAACTTAAATCGTAAAAATTACTAAATTTGACAGTAAAAGATTCTACTTCTATATTATTATCATCATGAATTTTAAAAAGTTATATGAATAATGTATCAGATTTTTTTTCTCCAAGTAAAAAAAACCTCTTCTTTAAAATTGATATAAATTTAATTTCATACCCTCACAAAAATAATATTTGAAAGTAAGTGTCGTTTTAGGTTTTCAAATATTTATTTTCCATTGAGAATATGATACTAAATTAAATGACATAACTAGAAATATACTCCTTTTCAAAGTATCCTTGCTTTCCGCACATTATATTTCTTTCCCTAGTAGAAGGTGCTGATTTTAAACTAAATTTTTACACTGTTGACATAAATTGGAAAGACAGTGCTAAATATCACCTCACATGGTGAACAAATTTTTCATTTTTCCATTTAGATACACAATACTCATAATATCAAACAAGATTACAATACTGATAAACAATACTAATCATATCAAATCATATTACAATACTTGTAATGTCATTTTAGCCACTGCATACAAATTTTATATTAAAATTAAAATTTGTTATACACTGACTAAATGAAACTCTTTCCGGTTTCTAATATTTGCAATTCAAAATTTTTACTTTAGTTTCTTATACTTGTCAATTTAAAATATCAATGCACTTTTTAACAAGATTTTTTTAAATTAAGTATAGATTAATTTATAAGTTGATAATTAAAAAGAGAGAAAATTTTATTATAAATTAAAAAAGATAAAATAATAATTTTTATGATACATTAAATGCTTTATTGATTTTAATAAAAAAATTTAAAATAGAGAGTATCACAGTAATCACTATAATTTAGTTTCAAAATAAAATTAAATTGTGCACCTGTAGTTTCTTAAATACCGTAAATCATGTGATGGAAGCAGTTGATTAATGAAAGACAAAAAAAATAGCTGTATCAATTAATTGTTAAGTAATTACGAATGAAGGAAAGTTAATGCGAGTGCGGGAATCTGCTGAAAGAAGATCCACGTGGCAAGCTTGTAATGAAAGAAAGAGGCGGCGGGAACAATTGGGGATTTCTGGTTCTGGAAGAAACGACCGTAGAGGGTGACGAAAGGTCCTGCCGCTGAGTTCCAACTAAGTCAAGGGTCAATATACCCCCCCCCCCCCCCCCCTCCCTCTTCTTTCTCTATTTACATAACTAATTTGTCCATTTGCTATTCATTGACACATTCATTCAATTTTAATGTTTTTGGATAGCATATTCAAAAACCTGTCAATTCCATTTGACTTATCATACCTAAAAAGCAGCCGAATTAGAATCGAGTTGAATTAATAATTCAATGTACAAAGAAAATAAAAAATTTTGTTTCGTTAATTCACTTTCAATTAATTAGGTAGCTCACAACCTCTATTCTCTTCAAGTTCTAGATGAGGTTTGTCCTTCCCCTCTTATTTTAAGCTTTTGTAATGTTGTTATTTTATGTTGCATAATTTTCACGACGAAGTTAAATTTTTCAATCATGAATTTAATGTTACATATCTCAATCTTAATAGTTTGAGTATTGAGTTAAACTTCACATATTTTTAGATAAGATAAATGATGTATTTTCATAGTAGATATCCAGATTGATCATATTCAAGCAAGATCTTTCTAGATTTGCAATGATTAATGTGTTATGACGTATGAACAAACTTTTATGATTGTGGATTGAAAAAATTAATTGAGATTAAAAAAATATATGTTGCAACATTTATTCCTCTTATTCTAACTCCGTTTGGTGCTCAAATAGTTAAATTTATCTTCCAATTCTCCACCTTTGAAATTTTAAAATCTTATATATTTAAAAGGGGAGGTTAAAATAAGTTGTCGTTCATGTTTTGAGGCGGCCAACTTTTGAGTGATAATTATTACTCCTATTAGTTTGCATTATGTGCGACAACTAGCTAGCAAGGATAATCTAAGCTAAGCATGAACAGGCTGGCCTGCTTTTGCTTTCGCCGCACAGTTCTATACAGTTTTTGTTTATCTTACTACGCTTCTGTCATTTTTTATTTTAATATGTAACCCATTGTTTTTGTCCAATTATTTTGTTTCAAGTTGCCAAAACAGTTTTTTATGATTGTATTTTTAATATAAAATTTGTATAAAATGTAGCATTTGATTAATTTAACAAAGGCTTCTATAGTGTGTCTAGGCACATGTTTCCTTAAGAAATTCATGTTCACGAATAATATTATAAAAATCATGAACTTGTATTTATTTAAAATATGTTAGGAAAATACACGGATAAATATAAAATTATGAAACATTTTCAGACTGAAACTTATTTGACAATTCTATCAAATATTTCAATCGGATAAAATTAAAATTTTAACAAGAATTTAGGATGAGAATTTGTTATGAAAAGATGAAAATGAATTATTCTGTATGCTCTATGCCAGGTTTTTATAGCTGAAAAAATTAAAAAAATACACGACTTTTTGAGAAAATGACAGGTTTTTTGTTGAAAAAACATGAGTTTTCGGGGTACAAAACGGAAAATTTTCTGATCGAAAGGGGTACTGCCCCTGGATCCCTGGTATCGTAATAGATACCGAATAAGTGTGCACTCCGCACTCTTCCAACTTATTCGATGAAATATTACAATTACATTGGCCAACCAATCAATCCAATTACATTAAAATACAAACTAAATATTGATTTCATATACATATAATAATTATCTTATTTCATTAATTTTTTTAGAGGTCTTGAACTCATGGCCACCACAATGCTGGTTTGAAGTTATAAAGAGATCACTTTTCTTTATTGCGATCTCATATTTGACCCTAAATAAAAAAAAAAACAATTAGGTTAAACAATTTCATCCCAACTCAAACTCAATTGGATTTTGAAATAATTTTGTGAACCTCTTTGCTAGTCATGAAATGTAGCGCCACCGTTTACATTTTAAAATGAGGTGAGGAAATAACATTTTCATTGGAAGCCTTATCAATTGTAACCAGTGTTTTAAAAGCCGATTGAGGTGGCTTGAGTTTTTGAGGATCTAGGTAGC
>CATIWQ010113788.1:0-12719 GCA_949673415.1 Euphorbia schlechtendalii | reverse complement strand
ATTAAATTAAAAACAAACAAATATAAATTTTAATTTAATCAATAATAAAGTTATTTTTTATTTAATTATAAATATATGAACGAGCCACATCCGGAGAGCGTTGAAGATTTTTCTTTCCACTAAATGTAAGTCCAAATGAGGCAATTTATTTTTAAAAAATTATATATATAAGTTGATTCATGTATAGAATGATATTGACTTAAAAAGACAATTTTAAAGCATTTTTAAATTTAGAAAGCTGTTTCATTTTCATTTTTATAAAAATAATGTGACATTTTTATTAATTTTGTTGTTTGTGGGGGTTTGAACAAAAAATTTCACACTTGTTGAATTCTTCGAAGGTGGTGGCTACCAGACCAAAGCCAAGTGGTATCATTTTCATTTTTCAACTATCTTTTAGTTTAAATTTTACAATTTTTTATTTTCTAAATAATGAATTAAAAATTAGAAAACTTGTTATGTTTAACTTTTAATAAATAACTAATTAAAATTTAATAAACATGTAATATATGATTTTAAATGTTTTCGCTTTTTAAATAATAAATAATTATTTTAAGCTTTATTCTTTCAAAAATATGTCAATTACAATAATAATAATTAGAAAAATATATATTGTAAAAAATTATCATGTAAATAAGAATAATAACAAGATAAATAAACTAAAATCATGCAAATGTTTGAGGTTTGCCAGTGAAATTTGGCAACTTAACATATTCTCTTTTTTTTATACTTTCTATTAAAAAATTAAAAATATATCAATAAAATATTTATTTGTTAGTTATTAACAAGTATACAATTATGTTTATTAGAATAAAATAAATTAAATAATGGAGTATTGCGCTAGTTAAATAAAAATTATGTTTTTTCAGTTTGGAAAATTTCAAAAAATTATTTTTTGTAGCAAGGCATAAATTGGAAAAATCGGTATACTGTTTTCTAATTTTCTAAATGTTGCACTGGAAAGTAACACCCCTAGCAAGTATACTAGTGTCAATTTGTAAAACGGCAAGCAAAAGTATCGTGTCCCACAGGGAGGTTTTTATTCCACTTTGTTCTTTTCATGATAAATGGGCTAATGGAAGGGTAAATGTGATTTCTTGAAAATGGAGGTTTTGTTAAATGCTAAAGACTTAAAAGAATGATAAAAGCAGAATTAAAAAGGTTGTTTAAGTTGATTAATCAAAGACCCAAGTTCAGCGTACCCAAAGAACAATATAAGACTATATATCTTCCCTAGCTTTCAATACAAGACATTGCTCAGCAATCCAAGTCTGAGGTCTCTTAACCTTAAATCCCTAAATCGCCTCCTTAGCTAGTTTAGTTTCTTATTAAGCTAAACACACTTCACCTTTCATTCCTTCATATAAATAACAAAGTAGCATTAAGTTTAGTAAAGCATTCATCAAAGTAAAACCCAAGGCATAAAAACATTTATCTTCTGATCTCATGAAGTGTATGTGTGTGAAGGTCTTCTGTGTAGAGCAAATCACCTTTCGGTCCTTACTACACAACACTAAGCATGAAAGTGATCAAGTTTCATTTAAGCTATAAAGCATTCATTCACATAAATATTCAAACCAAGCAAGGAAAATATACTTTACAGTAAGGGGAAGATCTCCTTAGATTACCTTTTATAGGGCAGACTTCACTTGTTGGTGAACTACTCACACATCTCCATTAATAACTCAACCAACAACATAAATGATGAAAAGCTTGAAGAAAATTAAAAATGGCAAAACTTAGAGAGAAAAGTAAAGTTGAATAATAGATTGACAATGAACAAAAGTGATGATAATTGTTTCCTTTTTGGGATACCCACTTCTTTCTCACCACTTTTTTGCTTTTGGGAAAAGATGGCCTCACCAATTTCTAATGGTTAATTAATCTCAACCACAGAAAGCACAAAAATATATATATATTATCTTTACATAATAATAAAATAATGTCCACTTGCTACCAAATGGTAACTAAAAGCTAACTAAGTTAATTAAAGAGCAAAAGATTCATTTTCTTCCAAACTAATTCCTCCTCCCAATCCAATGACATCATCAATCAGCTCCCCTTCATTCTAATGGCTGATATCATCAATTAACATAGCCCTTTTCGCCACTTTCCAGCTCAGCACAGAAAGTCTACTTCCGCAAACAGAAAAGCTGAAAAACAAGGAAAACCTTCATAAAATCTGCTCAACTTTAATTAATTTCAACCCGATTATTCAAACTTTTAATAACATAAATTCTACCTATCACTAAACTGAAAACTTTTGCAACTACACAACAGTTTTCATTTTTTCAAATGTCCTTAGAATTTTTTCTAGAAAACTATTTTGCTTTTCCCTTTGCGGTCTAGGCGGTGCAACGCCGCCATGATTTCATACAATCGGGTGATCAAGGCGGAAAGTGTCGCCAAAACTCAGAAAATTATCGTCGAAAAGTGTCACCAAAACCTAGAAAAGTGTTACCAAAGCCTAGGAAAATGTCACTAAAGCCTAGAAAAATGTTGCTACATGATTTTTAATTTTATTATTTAAAAAATTTATGTGTTAGTTAAATTATTATTCTAATTCGTTAATAAATATTAAATATTTAAAAATAACTATCTGCCTAGTTTTCGCTTAGGCTCTGATTAATCTTTCTATTAATCCCCGCCTAGGCTCCCCGAAGCTCTAGCCGCCCGACTAGCATCTAATGCCTTTTAAAAAATACTGATTTTTCCACAACTAAACAGACCCGAAACTTAATTATTTAAGTCAAAAGAAAATCGTAAAGTAAATTTTACATACACAAAACTTTTGGAGTGAAATATTCCCCAATAATGTTTAAAAGATACCATATATAATTTAATGAGAAGTAAATTAAAATAAGACAGTCAAAAATTAAAATGACATACTCTTTTAAAGTTGCAATAAACTAATCATAAATGCTTGAATAATAATATACGAAAAGGATGTTTAAAGATACCACTCATAATTAGGATTCGTTAGAAAATCTCGTGATGAAACAAAATAAATATATAATATTTTTTTTCAATATTTTTTACATATTGATTTTGATTGCATTATAATTATGAAAATTTTATTTTATTTACCTATAATTTTAAGAAAATAGAGGTGGTACGAACTTTGATATTTATAAAGACAAGAGGTAACTATTTTTATTACGCTATGAACTTCATTAAGAAGATGAAAAAGACCACCGACATTATTTCATAAAGAGATTCTTGTCATCCTATTATTTTTAAGAAAAAGATAATAAAACATTAAAATTGTTGACAAATTACATCAGATGCCTGCATGGGTGGCAAAAGCAGGTATGCTTATCCAATTATTGACAAGAAATATGATGTATTTGAGAGCATTAGGTATGATAGAGCAGTTGAACTTTATTCTTTTCCATCTCGTTTTTTTGGTACCTCGTTTTTAATAATGGGTATTAGAATTATTATTTTTTTGAAATGTACAATTAAAATTTAGTGGAAACTTTTTTTTTCTTCGTAAAAGAAAGGCATTGAATAGAAAAACGAAACAATTTAACTAATATTGATATTTATCGCTAAACTTTCAAAACTAAAAAATGATTGAAACAGCCGATGACTCAGCTAAATCTTAGCTAAACATCCACATTTTGAGTATATGTTGAGCAAATTAATGGTATAGGCGTTTTATATAATGTGTTCATATCATCAATTTAGTTTCATATATGAGTCTCTTCTTTTCAATTGTTACTAATTTTTACTGAACAGAAATGTATTTATTTCAGTGTATATTTATAAGTATGATTTACATGAATTAATAAGTACTGAACTGAACTAAATTAAATAAGTTGAGAAGAACAAAGTCTTATACCTAAATAAAAAATCACAAGCCAAATTACGCACAATACAACGTTTGTAACTCGCATGAATTGATTTTTAGATTCGAGAATGTGCTCTTTTCAAGGGAGAGGAGACCACCAGAACCTGTTATTGTCATCAAAGAGTTACGTGGTGATCCGATTTTGAAATTCCTAAGAGCAAAGAGGAGAAGAAAACAAAGGAAAATCCATAAAGTGAAACTATTGTATTTGATACGAAAATATGATGGATTTTTGAATGTATATGAAGCTCAAGAATAATTTCTAAGTTGTAAGAGTGTAATGGACCTAATTATCAGAGAAGAATCTTATTTTTCTCAAAAATTATATTTTATGGTTGTCAAAATTAGGACCAAACTATTTGAATTTTGTGCTCATAGCATCCTACATAAACAAAAGTTGAATAGCAAGTAATATGCTGTTATATAGTTAAGGTGTACTACTTGTTGCTATAGCCTATTGGGTTGGGGGCGTAGCCTGTTGAATTTCTCCAAGAGATTTTTTAAATAAAATGGGCAGTTAAAAGAATGCAAAAAATGATTTTTGCCTCATTTTTCAAAATTATGTTTCCTTTTTTTTTTTTTAAGTCAAAATGGCTAAAATATATCACCTAATATTATACAATTCATAACTTTTCTTTATCAAATTCATAACTATTTTATATTTTTAAATGGGCTAGTTTCTCATGTTTGATACTACTAAATGTTATTTTTAATTAACTGAATGCAAAAGATGTTAAGTTGGATTTTCAAGAACAAACGATATTAAAAGTTGAACAACCAATATTAATTTTGAAGTTAATTAATTCAAGAATCAAATTAAAGGACAAAATCTAACCATCTTTTGCAACATAATACTTTGTTTACATTCAATGTAAATAATACTGAATTAATAAACTATAAAACAGGAAATAATGTCGTTACTTGAATGAAAAAGAAGCACTGAAATTCCGTCAGATCCCCATCGTCAGCTTCATATATCAAGCCGCCACGTTTTCCAGATATCTTTGTTTCCATTAAAGTTTTCATATATATATAAAATATATATATATAAGCCATTACATGTATTTGGCAAAACATATCTATATAAAAACGGTATAATACTAAATAATTGTATCCATATTTTATTTGCGAATTGTGCTTTGATATTGTTTTGGTTCCGTGTTTAATTCGGATAAGTTATTTTAAAATTTGTTTATGTATGTTTGTCCGCGAATCATGCAAGGGCAGAGGGTGAGGTACAATGGGAGCGGTGCCTTGCTGATTCTGAAAAAATGATGTGTTTATGGTAGGTCGAATATTACTCCTTCCGTTTATTAAATATTATCGTTTTAGAGGGTTTCGTTATATCTTTTTTATTGTCATTTTGTATTTCCAAGTTGTTTTTTCTCAAGTTTTTCATTCCTACCCCTATTAATTTGTTCAACTTCTAAAATAATTATATTCTAATCTCCAATAACAAGAGAAGACTATAGGTCAAATTATTTTTATTGAACAAATTAATAGTCTTGAAAATTGAATGAGACATTTATGAAAGGGTAAACTAGTAAATCATCTCATTTAGTTAGTTGTTATCTTAAAAATCGTGAATTATTTAAAACGATAATATTTAGTAAACGGAGGGGGTATTATTTAAATTTTTTAAGTGTTCGGTTGAATTATTAGATGCATTTACCCTAGCAAGATGCACTCTGTTTTGCCACCCCCAGCGGTAGGAGTTCGAAACTTGGGTCATTTTGTCTCTTCTTTTTTGTCCTTGAGATGCCCTTCTCCTTCCTTATTTTATTAATGTTTTATTCTATATTTAATGCATCATTATCTGTTTAAACTTGTTCCAAAAAATTTGTTGTTCATTGAATTTTTAAAAGGGTAAATAATTATAACCTCCCTTAGATTTGACATAATACACTAGTACTTCCCTGTGTTTTTAAAAACAAATTTATGCCTCTCTATGTTTTGCATTTTCCCATTACTACCTCCCTCCATATATAATTAAGTCTTCTTTTTTAAATATAATGATGTTACATATAATTTTTTGATAATATTTGTTTAACTAGTTATCACATATACTGACTCTGTAAGGTATTTCATAAATCAATTGTTTTTTGCTTTTACACATTTTATAACTTTTTTGTCTGGTTTAGAAAAAACGAGCATAAAATGGACAAATTAAAAAAAAATTGAATGTCAAAATATCACAAGCAATAGTGATTTTGTTATAAATTAACATCTCGGTGAAATTTAATAAACCAACGACATAATAACATATAAAGGGATCTAACAATATAATAAAAGTAAAATATAGGGAGGTAGTAATGTGAAAATGTAAAAAATAGGGAGGTATATATTAGTTTTTAAAAACACAGGGAGGTACTAGTGTATTATATTAAACTTGAGGGATCTTATAATTATTTACCCTTTTTAAAATGATATTGTAGTTCCTCCGACTTTAAAAAAATGCATTACTTTGTTCCCTCAACATCACGTGTCAGCTTCTAACTGGTTAGATTTTTCAAAAATATAATTTTTCTGATTTTCTCTCTCAATCAAAAACTGACACGTAACATTGAGAGAACAAAATGATACATTTTTTAAAATTGAGGTATCCACTATATCACTTTAAAAACTCACGAAAATATTAAAGTTCGGGTATTTATTGATACGCGAAATCTTTATTCTATTTATTTATTTCTTTCCTTTATTGTTTTCTTCGAAAATTAGATAGTTAGACAAATAACAATCTCGTAAGATGCTTCTCGTTTCATTGTTTATCATTTAATTTTTTGTTTTTTTTCATTTGTTATCATCATAACTTTTGAATATATATTTTATTAAAATAAATCAAAATTCTATTAACAATTTTACCTAATCAATATCATATTGTGTATCATTGAAAAAATATAAAAATTATTTTTCTCTCATTCATGCCTAAGTTTTAAACTAAAATATTTTTTTATAAACATAATTTGTTAACACGAAAACTGAAGACAAAAGGAAAGTATACACTAAATCATTATAAGTTCTAATATGATGTTTGTCATAGTGTGCCACCAGACCGTGTATCTGGGCTACATCATTGATTATGCTGCACAATTGATAGCTAAAATAGTTGATTCTTCAGCAGGTAAGAAGATTTAAATTCATATTATTTCACATTTGATTAGAGTTGTTATTGCATCTTGATTTGATAGATTATATTCTTCAATATATATGTACACACACTAAACTTTCAAATTATATTAATTTGATTTGGATTTTAATAAAAAAAGGGATACTTAGGGATTTACACAAAAATTAATTTATTTTTGGTTTTACATCCAAAAAGAATCATATATTATACTTTTACATTTTGTGTTAAAAAGTTTTCATATTTTTGTTTTTATATATTTTTTCTTATACCCAGTATAAGGCATTTGAACTATGATTTTTGCAAGTATTTCAAAACTAATTACGATAACTAATAGAAAATAAGTTATATAAATACCTTATACCATTCTTATATCAAGTATAATAAGCCTTATACCAAGTAAAAAACCTGCATGAAAAAAAGTAGGAAAAAACTGGTTTAAGAAATTTTATACCATGTATAAAAAAAGTAAATAAAAACAAAATTTGAAAACTTTTTTCTCACAGAAAAAAATAAAAAATGTTTTTTTTTGTAAAAACATAAATATGATTTTTTTTTATGTGAAAGAAAAATTAATTTTTTTGATGTTGTACTTCCCATAAAAAAATTTAATTAATATGACGAGAACACTATGAGAAATTTATAGCTAAATATTGTTTTTATAAAATACTAAAATCATAATTAAGTTTAGATAAAAGTAATTTATAATTAACCAGACTAAATGTTATATTTATTATCCACCTTAATTAAGCTCAAAATTGAGAGACAATTCCTTCACAACAAATAAACGCATAATTCAAATGAATACTTTGGTTTAAACACGTAATATATCTTGTCAATGTTTTTCAATTTTTACTTTCAATTTTTTTTATTTTTCATTTTTTTAATTTTTCTTTCCTTTTTCAAAATTTGAGTTTTCTATTTTTACGTATAAAAAGGGAAATTAAAAACATGTTCATTTAGTTTAGCTTTCATTTTTCATTTTTATTTTCAAATAAAATAAATGATTTTGAATTCTATTGGTTAAAAAACTTACTTAAATTAAGAAATGTACAACCTATATAAATTCACTACTTATTGATAATAAAAAAAATTAATTTGATGAGAAAAATGAAATGAATCAATTACACATTGAAAGTATAAATCAACAATTAGTTCGTTGTTGAAATTCATGCATAAATTTAACTAGAAAATACATTGAAAAGAGGGAAAACAAAATCGAATAGGTTGACGAACTCACCATAATTCTTCAGGCGTGGAGACTTGTTAAGAATCAATAATAATGAAAAATGCGTAGATGTAAAATAGCCACAGTTGGATTGAAAATTGACGTGACTGTTCCGCTAGTTTTCCAAATAGAAAACTACTTCAATTAAATTTTTTAATGTCAAATTTGTTCATCGACTGTTTGAACCCATGATCCCACATTTA
Organism: Euphorbia schlechtendalii; assembly: GCA_949673415.1. NCBI lineage: Eukaryota > Viridiplantae > Streptophyta > Magnoliopsida > Malpighiales > Euphorbiaceae > Euphorbia > Euphorbia schlechtendalii. The sequence goes on along the minus strand of CATIWQ010113788.1, from coordinate 4,311 downwards.
TTGAATTAAATTTCTAATTCTATTGTAATTAGAAAAACTAATAAAATTATATTTTACAATTTTCTTAACTAAAAGAAAGTTTTTAACTAAACATCGAACTTTAATTTCCACTTTTGGTAGAAAAATTTTCAGAAGACAGTGAGCTTTTGAAAATTGAGAAATATTTTTATAGAAGGAAAATGTTTGTTTAAAAGTATTACACAACAAAAAGGTTTTGATAATATATGGAGGAGTGTTACATAATGTTTCTTAGGTTTATAATAACGTTGTGTGTACGCTAATTCCCCTAATAATTACTTTTCTTCATATTGTTTTCACATGTGGGAAATTTCTGTTTTTCAATTAAAAAAAAGTCTTTGTGTGCATTAAACTTCACTAATCAATTTATTTCAAAAGCAAAGTTTGAATATCTGATAGGTCAGTTTACTCAGATTTGGAGCCAAAGAAGCTTATCAAAATGATATACGTCATGTGTGTTATTTAGGAATAACATATATATTACAAATGTCTAACTTAATTGACACCCACATATGATTTTTATCAAATTGATTTTACAAACAAAATTTAGTATATATATTATTTATTGTTCTTTTAACATGATAAAATAAAGAGTAATATAAAAGGGGTCAAAATTACGAGAAATTAAAAATGTTGATTTCAAATATGATTTTAATGTTTGTAAATTTTGAATCCGAAATATCCACGCGCATAGTCTTTAATCTTACCCTCTTAATCTATTAAATATTATCGTTTTAATTAATTAAAAAAATTAACAGAATAAAGTGATTTACGAATTTACCTTTTCATCACTGTCGTACTTTATTTTCAAGATTTCATTAATATGTTCAACAAAAACATTTTGCTAGTATTCAAACATTGATTTCTAGAATCTTCTCATGTTCTTGTTAGATATTGGAATATGCTATTTTGAAAGTTGAACAAATTAACAAGGGTAAAAATGAAATACTTAGAGAAAAAACGTCTTGAAAATACAAATCACGGAGCGTGTTATTGAAATTTTTTTCACAAAATGTGGTTTTGAAAAGGAATGAAAGTTACATTTTTTTTTTAATTTACACTAAAAGCAAAGTAAATATATAACAGTTAAAACAATAATCCGGTGGTATAGGCGACAAAGAAAGCAAGTAAATAAAGATAAAGTTATAATTAAATAAACTCTATGGTAGAGTAGTTTAATTTTAATGGGTTAGTTAAGTCTTTAAATAAAAGCCATTGCCAATATTTTTAGTTAGCTAGCCAATTTTTATTTCCTTAGTCCTTTTCTTTATGCCTATAAAGTCTTTGCTTTCCTGTTCATTTATGATTATTAAAACTTAACTCAATTGCCCCTTCACTACATAACTTATAGGATCTTGTATTGTCTCCATTTCTCAATCCAACCACAAAAAGAAGAACAATGAGAGGAAGATTTGGCTATTTTGGGATTGCCATAATTGCAATTATAGCATATTTGAGTCCAAGTGAAGCTCAACTCCAATTGGGTTTTTATTCTCAAAGCTGCCCAAAAGCTGAACAAATTGTGCTTGATTTTGTTAACCAACATATCCATAATGCTCCTTCTCTTTCCGCTACCTTTATTAGAATGCACTTCCATGATTGTTTTGTCAGGGTAACATAGTATTTATTTTCTTCTAATTAATTAAGGTAAATTATGATCATAGTAGCTAAATTAATTAATGCTAATTTTGATCCAGGGGTGTGATGGATCTGTGCTGTTGAACACATCAACATCAGGCAACCAAACTGAAAGAACTGCAACTCCAAATTTAACACTAAGAGGATTTGATTTCATTGACAGAGTTAAAGCCCAACTGGAAGCTGCTTGCCCTGGTGTTGTGTCCTGTGCTGATACTATTGCTCTGGTTGCTAGAGATTCTATTGTTGCCGTAGTAAGAGTTTTTTTTTAATGAAATCTAGAAAATAGGTCCGACCCATTTGAGATTTTGGTTAAATATGAAATGGGTTTGAATTTGTTTTGATAGGGAGGTCCATCATGGCAAGTTCCAACTGGAAGAAGAGATGGAACTGTTTCTATAGCACAAGAGGCCTTGAACAACATTCCTCCTCCTACTAGCAATTTCACCACTCTTCAAACTCTCTTTGCTAATGTTGGACTCAATCTTCAAGACCTCGTCTTGCTAGCGGGTAAACCTTTACATTTTTTCTAGGTAGCACGGAAACAAACACAGAGAAATGTCACTCTTTAAAAAAATACGCGTAAATACTGAAAATAAAGGGACGTATTGATAAAAAAAAAATAAGTTAAAAGTTCAAGTTTAGTTAAAAGAGTGGTAATGAAAAAATTTGATGACAATTTGCTGGAAACGGTTTCATTGTTCAGGTGCACATACAATTGGGATAGCACATTGTCCATCGTTTTCGAACCGGCTATACAATTTCACTGGAAGAGGAGACCAAGACCCAGCACTAGACAGTGAATATGCTGCAAATCTGAAGGCAAACAAATGCACAACTCCTAATGATAACACCACAATTGTTGAGATGGATCCAGGAAGCAGAAAATCATTTGATCTTAGCTATTATGCTAATTTGCTCAAAAGAAGAGGCCTTTTCCAGTCTGATTCTGCTTTGACCACTAATTCTGTTACTTTGTCTTCTATTAACCAGTTGCTGAGTGGTTCTCTCGAGAGTTTTTATGCTCAGTTTGCTGCATCGATGGAGAAAATGGGCCGAATTAATGTTGTAACTGGCTCTGCTGGTGAGATTAGGAAACGGTGCGGATTAGTGAACACTTGATTTTTTTTTTTTGAAAGACTTCTTTCGTTGTGTTCTTATTGTTGGAATAAGTTTTGTGTGCGGTTTGTTTAGTGATTAAATTTGTTTTCTCTGATTTTCCAGATATTTATGCGTGCATCTTTTGCAATAAAAGTAATATTTTATTTTTTCTGATTGCAAGATATTTGTTGAATTATTTCATATTTGTTTCCAAAAAAATGATAATCAATCTTCAGACTCTCTGTCCTTTTCAAGTACAATTCAATTAAGGTCAGTTAAGTTAAAGTTAGTAGACTTGAGTTAAGCGTTATAAATTTACATTGAAATAAGTTCATTTCAGTTAAGTTTAATTTAGTCCAATTAAATTCAGTTATGTTAAATTTAGTTCAGCTCAACTTTTAGAATTTGAAGAGAACAGAGCTTTATTCTCAATTCTAGTTGAAACCCAATAACATTTCTCAATTCTAGTTGAAACCCAATAATATGTTAATTGGTGGAATAAAGCAAAGTTCATATGCTATTAAAGATTATAAGTCATTTTAAGATTATTTATAATTTTATTAGGAAATGTGCAAATGCAGTGTGTAAATAATGAAATTGAAAATCTGCCATGTTTTATGATATAAAATCCTTATTTTAATTATGAAACTATTTATTAACTAAATAATTTTTGGTGAAAGACAATTATTCATCACAATTATTTATCACAATTATTCGGTTTGATAGGACTGATAAAGAAATTTGCTTTTAAATGTAAAGGCAGTGGGACGTCCACACGTCTCTGTATGGGGCAGGCCTCTCATCCCTTGTTCAAAACATTTTATAAAATTGTAAACAAGATTATTGAATGGTTTCTGAATTTATATTCTAGACAGCTTACGAGTAGGCATGTTCGTGGGCCGGAGCCGGGGCCGCCGGGTTTGGACACTTATTTTTTTAAAAGAAATCCAACTCGAGCCCGTCAAAGTTTGAATTTTTATGGGTCGGGCTTGATTTTTATATAAATATCCAAGCCCGACCCGACGAATTTATTTTATTATATATTTATACATTAAATTTATAACTATTTTAAAATTTTATATTTTATACTATTTATATACTTGATTGTAATAAATTTTACCAAATATTAAAGATTTTAAGTAAACAATGCAATTATGTTTAAAATTTAAATATATTTTGATTTATTTTATATTTTTTATATTTAATTTAATAAAAAAGTTTATAATAAAAAAATATTTGCAGGCCCTGGCCGGGCTTTGGAATTACCTTGTAAACCCGGTACAAGCTCGGCCCGAGCCCGAAATTCTAAAGTATGAGCTTGGGCCGAACTTGGGTTAATATTTTTATTAAAAAACCCACCAAGCCCAGCCCGAACCCAACCTGGTCCCCCCGAAGAACAGGTCTACTTACAAGTAAGAACTATAAATTGGAAGTATGACTTTTTTTTAACAATTTATAAACATTTAATATATTTGATTTTAATTTTAAACTTAAGAGAATCTCTCTTTTCTATGTAACATAATTAAGTTATGTTCTCTTCGATTACAAATCAAT
>CATIWQ010113717.1:0-18501 GCA_949673415.1 Euphorbia schlechtendalii | reverse complement strand
GAAATTAGCAAGGGGAAAATATTCTGTTGCACATTTGTAACGGAATTTCAAATCCTTGTAGATAAATCTGCAAGGACGCATATTGCAACGGAACCCATTCCGTTGCAAATCCGTTGCAAAACGTTGTTTCCGTTGCAATTTTCATTGCAAAATCCGTTGCAATCGAGTGATTTTCTTGTAGTGATTATAAAGAATAATATTAAAGAATATTCAAATAATTGGAGATAAATAAGGTATCAATATCAAGTTTCATATTTAACATTAGAATTCAATTTTCAGATCATGTCATTTTACTTAGTATAATGCAAACTAATATCATCGAAATTATTGGAGGTAAAGAAAGTATTAAAATCAAATTTCACATTTTACATTTAAATAATATAATAGTCAAGATCGAATAATATTAAAGAAATATTCAAATCATTGAAAATAATGAAAATATTACCATCTGGTTTCACATTTCATATTCGAACAATATAATAGACATTGTATCTGATGTAATGGTTATGATACCTAGTATAATGACTATTATACCTGGAATCGGTGGTTATCATTATGATCACATATTTTGAAAAATCAAAACTTGAAATTAAGTATTTTGAAAAATCTAAACTAGAAGCGTGACATTTGTAAAATTACACTATTATATGACTTAAAATTATTTTACATTTTTTTATAATCACATAAAATCCCCTCAAAAAATCTTCTCTTCGGGTTTTTGGTTCCGAATTGTAAAGTGAACAATAATTACTAGCCGGAATTGAACATTATATGTTCAGGTAGGGTCAAATATAGAATATTTGAACCTGGAATTACGTATTTTGGAATCAAAAATATATCTTTGATTCTTTTTCGACTGATTATATTTTAAGCTAAATAGTTAACCTATTTAAAATATTAGTATAACTACTTGAAAGGCCTTGAGAATCATATCTATAATATCAAATCTCAGATGCCAAAATGGAACCTTCTACTCTACGAATTGTAGTGCCTATAATTCCCAAAAATTAAATGATATAAATAGGCATATATTTTAGTTATTAGTTTATATCTTTTCATTTACATTTAGTATAAAGCAGAAAAATCTCCAAATCAAAATGTAACTTTATATATTCATATGAATATAAGTTTTGAAGATGTTGGGCGGATATTTTGTTAGAAGAAGAATTATTAAATTTATTTGGACATATGTGACATTTTTTTATGAAATATAAAGTATTTTTTTTCAATATTGTAATTGTGGGTTTTGAACTCACAACCTCGTACTTTTTAAATTCTTCAACGATGATGATCATTAAATCAAAGCTCAATGGTTATACATATTGGGCTTTAATTTCACAAATTTAAGAAAACAAATATAAATTTTTATCTTTAATAATTTACTTAAACAACTGTGATGGATTGTGTCCATATCTTCTTTGACTGTAGAATTGTTCATGGCTAGACAATCCGCCTAACCCAAACCTACTCCAGTCTCATTGAACAAATTTGGATACTCATTTGTTTAATGGTCCAAAATTTTAGAAGTCGAACTTAAATTTTGTATAAATATCCGAAATTGGCTGGATGAATAATAATTTTATTCATTATATATTATATTTACTAATTATCGAAAATAATTTACGCAACATCACAATTCGCGTATGTACTCCATCTTGAGAACATTAGTGATAATCATTAAAATAAAACAAAAAATTTATAATCATTTAGCGAAAACAAAATTTTTGGTATAAATTAAATGACATAACAAGAAAAATGATATTTTATATTTATTGTACGAGATGTGTGATGCTATAGGTGTTCATTTTGGAAAACTGAAGCATAACAAAATTCCATGAAATTAAAGTCTTTCAAATAAATACGTAAAAAATGAAATGATCGTATTCACTCTACCCGCAAATGAATAGTTTGGAATTAAAATCATTGGTATATATTCTGAGTATGATTATTGGAATAAGAATACATCTGTTTAAATTATACTAACAAATAATTTATAATAAATATAACAGTATCAATTATTCTACCCTATTTTGCCTTTTTCCTAATAATGACAAAAAATTAGTTACATAAAGTGAATATTTGATCTACAACCCAAAAATTTCACCACTTCCCACATAATCATTCAATTTAGCTTATTGATAAGGATACATTGATTTTGATAATCTTGAATTTATACTGCTATCAAATTGCAATCTTTGATTCCCATGTACAATCGATTGAGATTTTTGTTATCATATTATGTTTTTAGAATATATATGTTTCACAAACACAAAAAATATTACTGTAAAATATACGAAACTTACAAAGAAAGTAACATTATATGTTTATAGTACCAGAGAGTTAAGATATTTTCCGTTTAGTTCGGTAAACAAACTTATTGTCCTTCAATTGTTTATATATTTTATTATATAATAATATTCCATTATATCTAGATAATTGCATTCTTGGCTGTATATATTTTCCATTGCAATGATTTATTGTTATAGTTTACACTTAGGCCTGATGAATTAATTATTTTATATTATTATGTAATTTTATTATCTAGTGCGGAAGACATCTGCTTGATATATTCCGTCATAGTTTACCCTAAGCTTATAAATATATCAATTTTTAAAATAAACTTGATAAAATTCAACGACTTGCTCAATATTATGGAGGTGACATTTTTAATTTATTATGTGCAATATTAGAGGATATAATTGTATGGTTCATTTTATTCAAGTTGACTGGATTAATAGGACACTTTCGATTTGCCAAGTTTAGGAGTTATTCGAATTTTGAAAAGGTTAGGGCTAGACAACACAAAACACAACAAAAGTAAAGTTAGGGGAATAAGGTTAGGATGTTTTCCGTCATCTATTACATTATTTAAAATTAAACCAAGAGTTTCCATCGACGAATTTAATGATTATTTTTACAATTCGAGCTAAACCAATATCGGCTAACACAAGTACTAGCAATGAGCTCAACACTGCTCTGCATATAGATCAGTAAAGATGATGCGGTAGTGATGACCTGGCAAGGTTGTTATGCGGTTATACCATAATGTCAGCTTGGCAATTCGTTTCTCAGCAATTTGATCAAGATCGGTAGATTTGTATAAACAAGCTTTCTACCTTTGTAATCTAACTGATTGAGTTTTCATATCTCAATCAATAAAATACAGTTAAATCAATCCCCTCGTTGAATCGTATACACCCAGGGGCGAACCCACTTATTAAGCTATGGGGTCCTAGCCCCCACCTGAAATTTTGATTATATATATATACTAGGTTTACTATTTAACATTAAACAATAACGAAAGGGTTGGTTGGCGCGTTAATTAGCCCCTCTAAGTATTTCAAGGTCAAAACTTGGTTACCTCCAAATATAACTTTTTTAATATCTGATTTTAAAAAAATTAATAGAAATGTAATTGCCCAGCCAATCAAACCACTTGTTAATTCTGCATCTCTTGTTTACAAATTATTATTATTATATCGTATAATAACATAATAATATCATTTGTATTATTACCATATTTTTCTTTCTTCTTAATCAAATAACATTACAAATCAAGTTAATTAACATATTTCGAAACATTTTCTTACGAATAGTTTCAAATGTTTGCGCATTAACATGTGTAATTATTTTTTAAAAAACATGAATTATATTGTAAATATTTGTTTTAGTATACAAAAATCAAACCTTTAATGAATAAATGCTCAAAAATTATATTGAAAAATATTTAAGATTTATAATGTGAAGCAACTATTATAAAAAAATTTACATGTTACTTTGACCCCCTCGTATTGCAATCATGGGTCCAACCCTGTATACACCTTATAAGGTGAGAACCTTAATCCAATTACTCAAGGCTATTACATGCCAAAACCATAATTAATTGATTCAATAACCTTTGATTATGAGTCAATTTAAACCACATCTCTAGAGTTGTAATTGCTTCAATTTTCTACCATGGCATAAAGTTTGATTAGGTGTCTAGAATTATCTAACCTAGCGAAGCTCGATTAATTAATTGTACTTCAGAAAAATATTGTTTCATGCGTTACTTTCTGCAAAATTTATCTAATATATATTTTCAGCAACTTGGATATCGTTGAACATTTTTTAGCCTATACTTTATTTGGTCCAAGATTATCAACCATTTTAGGTTTTCAAAGTAACTAAAACTCGCTATCATCTTTGAATTGATTTTTTTTGTCTAATACCATTGTGTTACGATATATTTTTTGAAATTCTCTAATATAATTGTACAAAATGAAGCGATTTCTTGTGTATCTTATTAATAAGCACGAATGCAAAATTTATATACAACTGGTGAAGTGATCAATCCTAATACAAATACCTAACAGTAATATAATATTCCGAGGAATGAATTCTATCTAGAATTCTAGATTATGTGAATGCAATACAATCCTATTTAGGATTTTATAAAACTAATCTGATCATGCTCCACTACAATACTAATCATGTGATACTTCTTCTTCACATCATGATAAAAGTCTTGGTGGAGTTTGGGCTAGCGCAGAGAGACTAAAACCGTTTTTGACCTTGGGTCTCGAGAGTAGACATGCTAAGGTGTGTTTGGTAAGTGATAACTGATCCAAGTCCAGTTGCACTTGAGGTGAAATGTTGGAGATGAGCCTTAACACAAGTCAATTCATTTCGTGTTATATGAACTCAACCCCATTTACATGCTCCCTAAAGCTATCAAATTCAACACTCTCCATACCCACAAATTTTCAACACAAAAATACAAGTATATATAGTTGAATCCATATTAAAAAAACAGTTAACTTGTATAAGAATTATTTTTTATTTAGTTTTTTTTTATGATTTGTTTCATATTTTATTATTTTTGTGTTAATCTATTTGCAATGTAGAATTTCAAACTCGGTGATGATATGGCTTAGAAGTCCTTAGTGGTGTTCTTTGATATTATTGTTACCTATGAACGAAAAGATATACTCAATTTTATTTTGTTTTATATAACTGCTTCAAAAGATCTTGAACAAAATATATTTTGTCTTCCCCAATACGACCCCAACTAAAGACATAATAAATAAACACTAAAAAGAAAACATATTAAATTTGATAATTATGTATATTGGACCAAACACTTCATTAACTAAACATTTCATTAATGGAGCAGGCAAATCGTAATTTTATATCCTAACTAGAAAAAGTGAAAAAACTTTTTTTCTGCGGTGAGAAATACTGAAATAAAATCGAACTAAGTTAACGCTTTGAGCTATCTCAGTTGGTAACATTGTTGTGTAATAAGGAATTCTATCATGTGAATTTCAAATGTTTAACTTCATAGAAAAGAATTTAAGAACTATATATGCAGTTTAATTTGAGAGCCAAAAATAAAGATTTTGTAATATTCTCGATCAATATGGAATACTCTTTAACTAAAAATAAAATGTGGGTAACAAGAGAATGTTTGATAAGACTTTCTTTTGAATGAAAGTAGAATTTGAGGCACTATCATCAATGAACATCCCAACTAAGACTTCATGCTTTGGATATTGTAAACATACGAACGTAACTCAATACTTATTTTAATTCAATTTACGAGGCCACATACATTAACAAAGTTGAATGTTAACTTGAATCTTCAAAAATTTCAATTAATTTTCTAAACTTGGTAAAAATGCATCAATTTGCCCATTCAATATCATGTTTTAATTTCTAGTTGAAAAAAGAAATCAGAATATAACATGTTTGAAAAGTCAAACCAACCAGATTTTGACACATAACGTTGACAGAGTTAAATGATTCACTTTCAAAAAATTGATGAGAATATCTTATCCTCTTAAAAATAGAGGGTGTCATTATTTAACATTTGTTACCAAATTCACCAATTTACAAAGTATGGAATATATACATAATCAGGGATTCAGAATGAAAAAGAAAACGAAAACTTAATTTAAATAAGAGAGTAACTGAAAAAACTGCCGAAAACAGTTGCGAATGGGACCCAGTCAGTTTTAAGAAGAAAAACAAGACGCAGCTAAAAGATGGGGCCCAATTTCATTGAGCTTTTTGTTGATGGGACATTTCATTTTGGGGCTTATAAAGATTCATCTATTTTGGTACCCACAAATCTTTCAACCCATTTAGTGGTTAGCCCACTTCAAGCCCACCATCTACCGGCCCCACCACCAGCCACCACCCTCGCCACCAACTTGTTCTTTTAAGCCACCCCTCCCCTCCTCTCTTGCTTTCTTTTCTCCACATTCCGTTCCAAACTCTTCCCCTTATAAAGATCATTCGTTTGAAGCATAAAACTTAATCTTTTCAACTTAATTTAATTCAGTTTATGTAGTTATAATTTGACTCCATTCATTTGAAAATAATAAAGCATTGAAATGTTCTACAACATTGCACCATTGAATAGTAGGAAGTGAGTTAATTAGTTTTCTTAAAGACCATTATTAAAATGCTAAATGCATCATTAGCTCCACCACCTTTGTTATTTTCATCTACTACTTTTCTGATCTTTGAATAGGATCTCGTAAATCCCTCGTCTTTTAAAAAATGACCTTGTAATTCTAAACATTACGTGTCATCTTCTAATTAATATGACTTTTTGAAGATATCATTTTTCCTATTTTTACCTTCAATGAGAAGTTGACACGTAGCATTTAGAGAGCAAAGTGAAATTGAGGGAGTTACAAGATCATTTTTCAAAAAAACAAGAGAGCTACGAGATCTTTTACAAAAATTAGGAAGGTGGAGGAGCTAATAATGCATTTGACCTTATTAAATTCATATATATATATATATATATATATATAGATTAATCGGAATTGAAAACATAAAATTTGTATTTTGTAGAAGAAATTAATATTTAACTTAGACTATTCGTTAATATTACAAGTTGATCATTTGAAACAAATTTAAACATGTTCTTAGTGATTCTTATTTGTCAAATTCAAGGATAAAAATTAAATGTAATATTATATTTGATGAATTAGAAGATTGAAGATTCACACGATCTTCATGATTCTATATTCTCCGAATACAAATTTTCTTTCATTTTTTAAAATAAAATATAAACATAAATACGTGTTGCCGAAGAAGAATCCATCTGTACTTTAGCAATGACAATATTGGATGTAAAAGAAATGTAGATTTTTTTATTTTATTTTTTCTAAGTAATTTTCCACACCGGAAATATTTTAGGCCCTTTTTTAGTGAACACATATAATTTTTGCCATGCTATTTCGAAATATTCTCTGTCAAATACAATGTTTGAAACAAGGCATAATGGTATTTTTTTTCATGTATAGTGGTTGTACCATGAGTTAGCATGCTATATTTATCTATGATTTAATATACTGAGACTCCCCTAAACTTGTCATCATGCATTCATTTGAACCTAAACTTTCAAAAATTTCAAATGACTCTCGAAACTTGTAAAAAGTGTATCAGTTTGCCCCTCAATGTCCTGTAACTCCTAGATAAGGTAGAAAAATAGTATCTTTAAAAAGTAAACCAAATAAAAAACTAACACGTTAAATTGAGAGGGAAACCGATGCACTTTTTCTAAATTCATATTGATTATTTGAAAGTTTTAAAGATCAAAACTAAATACATGTTCATGAACAATCCTTGATACATTAAGCTTTTATTTGTTTATGATGGTGAAATATAATAAATTAATAATGACAACAATTGAGGTGGTGGTGATCTTTTCTTATCACAAACAAAATCTATCATGGCATGTTGGGTTTTTGCTTTTCATTTAATTTTTGTACTTTGACGAATAATTAATTATTAGGTTATAGTAAGTTTAATACTTGTTTTAAGGGGAACATACTTAGAACATAGTTAGAATTGGTTTAAAAAAAAAATATTATCTTAAACCAGTGTTAGGCAAAATTAAAATCATTGTTTCCACTCAAAATCTCAAATGCTGCGTGTTCGTAAGTAAGTGCCTCTTCCACCAACTAGCAAAAATGGTCCATTGTGGAAATTGATTGTTCCACTTTTCTCTTTACTAACTAATTATACATGCAAAGAATTTAATGTTAGATTATGCTCTTTTGTGTTCTTGTCTAAGTTCGAAATCATTTTTTTCTTTTTCGCCATCATGATTATCATTATTGTTCAATATTCATATGTTCAACCTTTTTCTTTTGTTTTCTCCCTTGTATTTAAGAACTTAGTATGATTTGAACTGAATTAAATTAAATTACACTTATTTCAATGTAAATTTACAATGATTAAATCTTGAAAATGGGATTATATGATTTGTGTTACAGGGAACATGGATACTGAAAATCTTTTGAGAGAAATTGAACTGTGCATCTACTTTATTCAAATGAACTCAAAGAATACATAGGAGGTTTTACATCCTTATTTGGGAAATACAAGATCAAGAGAAATGATAAGGACGTGTTTGAGATTACTTTCTCCTATTCCAAAATAGTGGTTTAAAAAAATTCATTTCACAAACATATTTCATTGGACAACAACTTTTGGATTTAGTCGAGTTAAGTTGCAAATCCGCCCTACATTCAAAATGAATGATAAAAATGAAGCATAAATAAGGTAATGTAATCCTAAATAACTGGTGGAAGTTTTAATTGAAAACCACTGACATGTTTAATTGTTGTAGTCACTCGAGCTAACATATTATCATAGTTATTGAGTGATGCTATTGAGTCAAACTCCACGATGAAACATCAAATGATAATTCAATGTTTAAGCTTTGATTGGGAGTAAGTTTTGTTAGAATTATAAAGGAAAGAAAATGAGAGGATCGTATTTTAAATTATGGTATTTGAAAGAAACATAAAGGATGATATAATAGTGTGTTTGGGAGGAAGGAGGTGTTTTTAAAGTAAAAGTAACTTGTAAATTACTTAAATATCCTTACAATCAAAAGAATTTTGTCAATAAATAAAAAAACTAATGACAAAATAGTAATAATATTAATCATCCCACAAGATTCGACCAAATTGGGGGGAAGCAGATTGTTGGAAATGGGCGTAAATGAGGAGAAGAGCCTCCTTTCAATTTCTGTCATTTTTTCTACCATCTTGCTCCCAAACATCTGTTTTTTTTTTCTTTCCTCTACCATCCCATCAAAACCCATCATCCAAGTAAAGCCTTAAAAGATTTAAGTGTAGGGGCATATTGAAATTTCACATCGTAATTTGAAAGTAAGTGTATAACCTCATAGTGTACCTTTTGGAGTTGCATGAATATTTTCACGTACCTTTTTTTTTTTTTTTTGTTACACTAAATATATCATGTACAAATTGCCTAAATCTAAATTTAGTTTTACATTAATTTAGAAATTAAGGAAGTTGTGTTGAAAAAAAATATTATAGGAGGACCTTTCAAAGCATCAATGCTCTAATTTTTCCTTTCAAAAATTCAAATACACTTTTATATCTATCAGTTATTATAATTATAATAAATAAAATAAGAAATCGGCTTTATAAGTAATGGTTTTTACAAATTTCATATCATCATTATAAAATGTAAAGTATATCGTGAAGCGTTTGTTTATTTTCCTTTGGACATGACAATACCAAAATAAACTATTTATACGTATGGGTCAGTGACACAGTCTTATGTTTTTTTTATGTTAATTAACTAACATATAATCAATATCTTTGTACTTATTGTTTTGGTATTGCATCAATAACGGATCAAACTAATATATATTAATTGTTTGATAAAAGTAAGACCCATAAACAAATCATTTTTTAATAACCCATATTAATTTAACTAGGAGTTTTCTTATTAAAAAAAAGAAAAGAAAGAATAAATTAATATTGGACTCAACTCAAATCCAACTATGAGACACAAGGAAAGCAAATTCGTGTAAGTAAAGAAAAAAATTTAATGATTTGATTTGATAGCAAACTCTTCTGTCCCCAATGATTCGATTTTCATTTTTATTCAATTCACTTCAAACGTGATTTTTCTATAAATGTATATTGACATTTCACGTTTTTATTTGAAAAAAAGATAAGAAAAAGGAGATATGCAAAAAAAGAAAACAACTATCTCTTCAATGGAATTTCACGTTTTATTTATTTTTTATTAGTGGAATATTTTCGGACGATTAAGTTAAGTGGGAATCTTTTGGATGTTCATAATTTCATAGAATTTTCTTGAAAAGACTTTGGTATTGTTTGGTTGATCAACTGGGAGGGAAAAAAATTTGTTGGTTTTTATAATTATCAAATAGAGATTCGAATCGAGAATCGAAATCTAAATTTTGCAAATCGTGAAGCAAGAATTGAATCGTAAAATTCGGGTGAAGTTCATAAATTTATGGGACTCATTTGATCGACGGAATGCAATATAATAGAATAAAATAGAAAATGAATGAGAATGATGATAAATGCAATAAAGTTTATGTATCGATGCTGACATCGGAGAGAACAATTATTCCTAGTTACTATAGGAATAATGGAATAATTATTCCTCTTTGAAATGAGGGAATAGCTATTCCACGATTTCTATAGTAACTAGGAATAACTATTTACTCCGATGTCGATGTCAAGACAAAACCTCTACCGCATTTTTCATCGTTCACATTCGTTTTCAATTCTATTTTATTCTATTTCATTCCGCCAACCAAACGAGTGGATGTATTTAAAAAACATGTTTAACATGCTCAAATTAAATTTATATTAAAATTAAATACATATTTACAAAATTAATATAAAAACATCATACCAACTAATTAAATACTTAAAATTCATATATTATCAGATATAATGCTAATAAAATCTATTCACTACTAAACATAGCAATTTGATAAATGAGAAGCAGTGTAAGAGAAAGTAGTTATTTTTTGAAAGAGTTAAGGGTATTAAAGACAAGAAAAAAAGAAAACATCGGAAGTATTAAGTGTCAACTATTTTATATTTAAAGTGTTAAAAAAAGCAAAAAATACATAAAAACTAATTAGATGCAAGTGAAACATTTATGGAATTCAAACAATTATAGATGATACAAAGGACTGAAAATGGAATCGTAAGAACAAGTTTAGCCTAAACAACTAGGAAAGAATTGGATCGATATTGACATAGAGAGATGAAAAGATGGCTTAAATTTTTATTTTTCACTTTTAAAAAGTGAATCGGCCGAATCGCCAAAATTGTACGATTCATTATCGATTCGCACGATTCTGTGCCGATTTACATCTCGTTTCGATTCACCTCATAGATTCGAATCTATTTAGGGATAAATCAAATCATCTTTGATAATAATATTTGTTGTTAAATTCAATTTAGAATGTTAAATAAAAAGTTATAATATATTATTATGGTCGGAATTTGAAATTTTTTTTGTTAATTTGATGGTTGACGATGAAAAGAATTAGAAACATAAAGTATATGTTTGAGTATTGATGTTATCATTGTTATGGGTATTAATTTTTAATATCTTAAAATTTTTAATACCTAATTAATAGACAATAAAAGTATCGAAAAATAAAATATGCAAATATGAATTGAACATTTTTTCATGAACATGAATTTCATGAAAATGTTGGATATCATATTCAAGATAATATATATTTTTTATGAGATTTATCAATTGAATTACACCCGCGATATATATAAATTGAATATAAGAATACTAATTTGTCTTCTACCACTAACTAATAATGAAAAGCAATCTTTTACATGAAAAAAAGCAGGTTCAAAATTGAAATTTCCATAAAAATATACAAGTTTAATTTATAATAAAAAATACTTACTTGTTATTTCTCTTCGTATTTATTACTTTCTTCATGGTAGTTAACGATTCCATAATATTTTTCCTTGTGAATATATATATATAAAACAAATTACAAATAAAACAAAAATGTAAATTACAAATATTTATTTATACACTATAAAACAAATTGTTTGGCATAATTAATTAACTTCACACCCAAATAAAAAGGTGTGAGAATTGTTTGTGGTACCTGGGTTTGTGTTTATCCATTTCAATAGTTTATGGGCTTTCTCTTTTTTACCAGGCCCAGTTTAAAACTCAAATGCTATTCTTACTATAGTATTGGGCCTTGTGTTTCATCCATTTCAATAGCTTATGGGCTTTTATATTTTTAGAAGGCCCATGTTTAGACAAATGCAATTTCTTACAATGATATTGGGCCCTGATGGTTCAATTCTTATCAAGTTGTTACATTTTCTATGAAGAGAAAATGGATTCTAAATAAATGAAAAAAAGGCAACCAAATTCAAATTGCACAACATCATTTGTTGTCAGTATAACGAAAGATCTATACTGATTGATTAACATGAACAAGCAAAAAAAACTTACTATGCTTAGACTTGGTATTGGATCATATGTCAGAATAACACTTCATATTGTTAGCTTTGAAAAGTTAGCAATTTTCTTATTACATTTCAAGCTCTTATAACTCAGACACGTTGATCTGCAAGATAAAGAAAAATTAGATCAATTGAGTTTCTAACATAAATACTTTAATGTTAAGTCAAAGAAAAATTCAAACTAACAAATTGATATCGAAGAAGAAAGAAACTTGCAAGTTACCTTTGATCGTATTTGCTAAGATCTTTATATATGATTGAATGAGTTGATCTTTAAATCTACTTGTTGATAGAAGGTCCATAGTTTTAGTACTCAATGCTGCTTTAATTGAATAACTGTTCCTAGTTATTATGCATCTCATGAAATATTTATTTCTCCATTTTGATAAAAGTTAGATATGCAATAATAATCATGAATAACTATTTTGTCCAATATCCATTAAAGACAAATTGTATAATAGTTGATATGTTTCCGCTTATTTTTTTTCCTATTCTAGAGAATAGTCATTTCGCTAAGAGAACCTTAAGTTAATTTTAAAGTTGTATCAAACAGTGGCATAGTCACATGATGTAATGTGGGCTTCATGGACCCTGATTTCTGTAAACTTTTTTATAACTTTATGTATTCTTTTGAATATTTCATGTATATACGTATATGAATGTTGTTGTAAAATATTTTTGGATTCGTGAGTGATATCGAATGACATATTATGCACTTTTTATGTTGTTTTGAATTAATATTTATGATTAAACAAATAGTTAAAATTACAATGGTATTAATAAGATAATAACTAGTTTATGATCGAATATACTCCTATATAAATCAAATCTTGAAAAGAACTTCAGTTGTATATTTGCAAAAAGCATTTTTCGTACATCTTGGATTTCAGGATTGTGTGGTACATTGAATAAAATCTGACATTGATAGTATGTTAATGGTTTTAAAATAAACAATGTCTTTAGGATGATAACCACACTGTATTGTTTATTTCATTTAAAAAATATATTAAAAATTAATAAAAAAACTTAATTATAAATTAAATAAAATGTTTCAATATTCGATGTTGATATATATCATTTGATTGTTACGTGTAAAAAATTAATTTGATGAGTTGATATTTCATTTTATTGTTTACATATAAAAAATTAAACTTACAATATTTAACATGTATTGTATCACATCATATTTGAAAAAGAAATTAGAAGAATCAATGTAAAAAAATAAAAAAAATGTAAAACCATTTTCTTAAATTAATTATCTAATTTTCACTATGTGTCTAATTATTAATGAAATAAACTTTCTGATAAAAATATTATAATATCCATCCGACTCATTCTAAACATATATTTCTGTAAGGCGAAAGGCAAGAGCGGAATTAAGGAGGTGTTTCTCAAAATTTCTCAAAAAGTCACTTATGTCTTATAAGTGACTTTTTTAAAAATAAGTCTGACTTACTTTTAACTTCTGTTTTATTTTTAACTTTTAAATTAAAAAAAAAGTTATCAGAAACACTTCATTATCTGAATTATAAGTTAAAATCTCCTTAAAAAATACTTTTAAATTAAAAGTTAAAAAGAAGAAGTTTTGAGAAACATCCCTTATTACCGTTGCTTGAGAAGCCATTTTCTCCCGGCGGTGACACTACCGGGAGTTAGAAGGCGGCTAAAATAAAAGGAAAGAAAAAGAAATAAAGGAAATAAAACAGAAAAGACAAGACCCCGCTGCAAAATAATTGAATTCTAGACTTAAAACGCCTTGCTAAATCGGCAAAGAAAGAAAGAAGAAACGAAGTCAGATCGATTTCTACTTCTTTAAACAGGCGTCCAGCTTGAATCAAATTAATAGCCGTGCCTGTAACAATCTGATTATTGGTTCGAAAATTGGAATTTCGTTTTTGATTGATCGATTCGTTTCTTTCTGGTGGGGAGATGGACGGGTTGATCAGTAAAATAAGGAATTTGGACGCATATCCAAAAATCAATGAGGATTTCTACAGCCGTACACTCTCCGGAGGCGTCATCACTATTGCCTCTTCTATCGTCATGCTTCTCCTCTTCATATCCGAGCTTCGTACGATAACGATTTCCTAGGGTTCTTTTATTTATCCATGATATTTCGTTGCTAATTTATGTTTCTGCATTCATTCCGTGTTTCTAATTGCTGCGTTGTAATAAGTTTCATTTGATTAGATCTAGTGATTTTTTGGTTTTTTGCTTGATTGCATTTGATAGCAAATTGAAATCTGAAGAATTCTACTTTAGCATTGGCGTTTCTTCGTTCTTTTGGTATTTATTTTGATATGTTCGATTAGAGTTGAATTTCGTTTGAGCTGTACTTACATGCGGAGCTGTAATCTTTCGCTTGCTGAATAGGTATTCTTTGCTTTGAGATTTGCTGAGCTCAGCTAGTTTAAGCAAGCTTTAATTGCGTGACTGTTGCTGTTTTTTATATTTGGTTATGGAGGTTTGGTCAAATCACGTGGAGGTTGCTATTTAGTTTGTTATACTCTCTGTTTTTGCTTTGAAGGTAAATAATAGGAAACGTACTCATTAGAATCACTGTTGTGGTTTGAGTAGCATCAGTTTGCAATGCACTAAAGCTTAACTTAATATTGTCGTGCCTCCAAATTTCTAGGATACTTTTGGATAAGCTAGTTAAGTTATTGTCGGTATATTCTAAATTTGATAGATGAACTCCCTTTACACAAAAACTTGGAAGTAAGAAATGCATTCATTAATTTTTCACCACAGTTCAAGTAGATTTCGTTTGTTTTTTGTTTCGATGACTGTCTGCATTTCTTGTTGAATCACTAATTTAAGCTCTTTTTGCAGGATTATACCTACATGCTGTAACTGAAACAAAGCTTGTAGTGGATACATCAAGAGGAGAAAAATTACGCATCAATGTAATGCCTTGCTCGTTCATTACTTCGTTATAGTCAAGTAGGGCTTGTAAAGAATTTTGATATTGTTTTGCTACTTTCAGCTGTAGTTATTTAGTTAACCAACGTGAATGTTATTGAAATTCTTCTACTTCCATTGAAGTCTGCTTTTTAAGATCATGTTATAGTTAGATATAAATATGCCTCCTTGTGATCATTAGATGTCCTTAAAACAATTTACTGTGTTATAGGCTGGATGTTCTTCGTATTTCACTATTGAGTAATATATCTATTCCTCCTTTGATGCCTGAAAGTGCAGTTTGATGTCACTTTTCCAGCCCTTCCATGTACTATTCTCAGCCTTGATGCCATGGATATCAGCGGAGAACAGCATCTTGATGTGGTATGCTCAATCAGACGTCTTTAATCTATTTCTTGTTTGTCTATGACAGTATGATGTTAACTAGAAAATATGATTTTTTAAATTTGTGAGCTTGAATAGTATGATGTTTTAGTTATTATTAGTACAGGTAAATATGTCTTGTTCACCTTGCAGAAACATGATATAATCAAGAAAAGACTGGATCCCCTTGGCAATGTCATAGAAGCACGCCAAGATGGTATTGGTGCTCCAAAGGTTAGTATAGTAAAGCCCATTGATGATGGGTTAAGGCTGGGAGTGACATTGTAATGAAAACTCTTGTCTTGGTTTCAAGTTGTAGTTAAGGGAGTTTTATATTAGTAGGCTAGTAGCTGCCTACTATTTATTCTGGTCTTATAAACTTCAAATAATGGGTTAGAGAAGTTAAAGTTGGAATGTCTTGGAAGGGAACCTTTTTCAAATGTATAAAAATGACATTTGAGAAATTTATCATGTAGACCGATAAATAAACCTTCTCTATATCGTTTCCTGCTAGGCTAGCGAGACTGTTATCTTATCCCATTTAAAATCATATATTCTCTGTTTATCTTTTTAGTTGACTCATTGTTGTTTCTTTTTGGTGCAGATTGAGAAACCCTTGCAGAGACACGGTGGCAGGCTTGAGCATAATGAGACATATTGTGGTTCCTGCTATGGTGCTGAAACGGTAAATTTTATATGTTGCATTTGAATATTTATTAGTTTTTTTACTGTATCTCATAGTTGAACTGCTACTGCTGGACGAGATTGTGAGCCTTGATCCCAAATGTCTTTCATACAGAGAAGAAATTTTAGAGCTTACATCTTGCAATGTTAACTTTTAAGATCCAATGATCTTACTTTTGTCATCTTACTGATAATGATTTTATCATTAAATGATACTCTCTTTTTTATGTATTGTTCTTTTACTTCCTGTCATTCTGATTGGCCTTTTTATAATGCAGTCAGATGATGATTGTTGTAATACATGTGAGGAAGTTCGTGAAGCGTATAGAAAGAAAGGCTGGGCAGTGTCAAATCCAGATTTGCTTGACCAGGTTGATAGCTGTTTCATTATATAGTTTTTATGGCCTAAATATTTGTAACTACTTGATTTCATGTTGTAAAATGAGCTTGAGTGAAGATGACAAAACTTACATATAGTTCCTATTCTGGGGAGGAGAATCATCACTTTTCATATAATGGAAATTGACGGTGAATGTATGCTGATTTTTTGCTGTTCACATATATCTATCGTGTTATATTTCTCAAGGTAAGAGTTGGCCATGCTGAATTATAATGCACCACGCCAGTTTAAACTTTTGGGATTTGGTTACTGGAACATGGATAGTTTCAATAAATTTCTTTTAAGATAATAAACAAATATCTTTTCAAAAGAGAAAAATAATTCCAATCAGTATGGGTTGGTAACTTGAATTGTATATTGCAATAGAGCTGACTCTGCAGTATAATCAAATGCAGGACCTGTAATGGTTCGTGTTGTTAAAGTAACAATGACATTTGTCTTGTGTTACTTTTAAATGTTCATATATTTAATTGTGCAATTGAAATTCAACTTTTGGACATTTACCAGAGCCATGTTCTTATTTTTTGTATTATCTGTACATGTTTTTATTGCTTCTCTTCAATGGTGTTCAGTGCAAGAGGGAAGGTTTTGTACAAAGGGTTAAAGATGAAGTAGGTGAAGGATGCAACATATATGGATTCTTGGAAGTTAATAAGGTTGCTGGCAATTTTCATTTTGCACCTGGCAAAAGTTTTCAACAATCAAATGCCCATGTCCACGATTTGCTGGCATTTCAACAGGAGAGTTTTAATGTAAGATATAATATGCTTTTGGCCTAGCTGGAAACAATAATATATTATTTGATATTGATCCATGCGATAAAGGATTTTTTCCTATATGGGGGTCATTGATGATTCAATTTGAGTAATATGTATATATGCCTGCAGATAAGCCACACAATTAATAGGCTAGCATTTGGGGATTATTTTCCAGGTGTCGTGAATCCTCTTGATGGGTAATTCTCTCTTGTTAGTATTGTTCCCACTTCCCACATCTGTTATGCTTGGAACTTGAATTTTTATTGTTGTTGTTTCACCTTATGGCTTTGGCATATTCTAATTGTTTAAATTTCCAGCGTGCACTGGACTCAACCAACTCCAAGTGGGATGTACCAGTATTTCATCAAGGTTAGTTATTGTTTATGGATGCCTATTTTTTTGTTGATTTGATGTGCAATGCTCTGCAAGAAATTAGGAATTTTGTGCATCCCAAAAAACTTGTATATAAAATTGGATCTCTTATCAGGTTGTGCCTACTGTATACACTGATGTTAGCGGCCACACTATCCAGTCAAACCAGGTAGGGGTAGTTTCAATAAGTTCTCTGTATATATATAATATATTAACTTTAATTTGACATTAATTATTTGGCATTTTCTCCAGTTTTCTGTGACTGAACATTTTCGGGGTGCAGAAGTAGGTTTTCTTCAAACCATCCCTGGAGTTTTCTTCTTTTACGATCTTTCTCCAATTAAGGTGAGCTTCCTCATCCTGATAGAACAAAATAGGAAATGCATGTTGATAATTTCTTTCTAATCTTTTGGCCCGATTTTGTCTGTTCCATCTGGCAGGTGACTTTCACAGAAGGGCATGTGTCGTTCTTGCACTTCCTAACAAATGTGTGCGCTATTGTTGGAGGTACCTTTCTTTTAAACAACATCATATTTGTTTCTTAAGCATAGAACACTTCTTTGCCGCTTTTTTCTTGTTTCTTAATTTGTCGGGACCATTGTGGATAGAAGATATCTAGCATGTTTGAAACTAAATAATCTGTTTCCTTTTTTAACTGATATACCTGAATTGAAATGGCTTT
>CATIWQ010113696.1:0-37956 GCA_949673415.1 Euphorbia schlechtendalii | reverse complement strand
GTTGCGTCTATCCATACGAAGAGTTGTGTCCATTGGTGAATGATTGCATCACTTCATTGTGATTGGTTGAGAAGCTTCAATCTAATCCACAATGGATAGGCACCTTTTCATGATTGGTTGATTTCTGATAGGTGTCTATTCATTGATAGTTGATGGTGGTTGATCATCCTTATCTGACGATTGGTAGTTAAGAAGATTAAACCAGAAAACCATCCAAGTCGCGACCACGATATACAAGTCTCGACCGTGAATCTTTGATTGATAGATTTCTATGTTTAAGAAGAACAAGTCACGACCGCGAATGGTTATCGCGACCGTGAGTTGCATTTTTCTTCAGAATTCTCCTTGTAACTTCACTGATGTTTGACAGCTTTGATCCTAATCTTTAAGTTCCAAGCACCTTTCTGCACCTTTTTCACTCTTTTTTCATAGAATTCCACTCTAGATCATTTTACTCCCAAGATTTACCTAGTATCTACATTTGCATAAAAAACAACTACATACCATGTGAAATCCTTTATATGAAGTATAAAAATGACTTAAACTATAGTGTTTAGTGTATAAAATTAATATTAAAATAAGTGTAATTATACACTTATCAAGAACGTCAACAACTCCATCACACGGCTCACTAATACTTATGGGCCAATCAAATACACCAACATCATTGAACATAAACTGTTCAACAGCCGATGCAATGTCAAAGACACAAAGAAGGAGCACATCAACAACTCCATCACATAGTTCACCAACACTATGGGTCAATCATTACAGGAATATCATCGAACATAAACAATTCAAAGCTATCGGATATAATCCCCGACATATCACCCATCATCGGAGAATAATTGAATTCATAAGGAAACGTTGATGATCAAGCACTAAGACTCATCATCGCATGTATCTCAAGGTGGCAAAGCGGCATGTGCACTAGCCAATCGATCAGAAAAGCTGAACGAGACAACAACTGAAGGCATGGACATGGACGATAATTGATCTATCAACCAAGAATGGCACAGTTGCTATCACGCATAGGTGAAAGAAATAAATTGGTAAAAAATAGTATCAATAAAAAATAAATTTGCAATTATCCTGTCAAATAGCACTCCATTAGTTGAGCAAAAATTAGGGCCTATTTACAAAATAGAAAAGAAATGGGTCGTGGAGTTGAAAACCTGAAAAAGGGTGTCACAGGAAAAACTTAGCACATTGAGAGAAACACAAACACATTGGTTAGAAAACCTGAAAGGGCTAATCAATGACAGGAGTCAAATCATTTGAAACATTTATACCCATGTTAAGTTCATTAATGAATTATCATTTTTGCTAAATCTTTATGCATATGCTTATTTTGATTGCTTGCACGCCAAAGGTGGAATATCGCAAATAAACATAAAAAAATGAAAAATGAGAAAAATGAAAATAAGAGAAATAAAATTGAGTATGCTAGATTGAAAACTTGAAAGGGTGGTCCAAGCAAAATTCTTACAAGGTTTGATAGATTGAAAACCCTTAAGGGTGGTCTATGCAGAAATTAGAACCAAAGAAATATCAAATTCATCATCTCATCCTCGGAACGGTACGTGATATCATATACCTCCAACATTTCAGGCAAATAGCTTCCAAGCGATCATCGCTAATATGGTTCAGGATCAACAACTTGTCTAGATCCTCCTCAAACCAGATCCAAGCTCTGAACTCGAATCTGATTCAAGGAACCCAGGGTCGTCGCTCTGAGGAAGTCATCCATGGAATCCCCAATGAGACAAATACTAGGGGCACCCATGCACCAGTACAAGAGAAGTCTCTCCAATGAATGAAGCCCACAACACCTACAATAGACGAACATACATCATATGATAAATATTGTTCATGCATAAAATCATGCATACATTACAATCGCATCACGTCATTTACAGGTAAAGATGATGTCAAACTGGGGCACTACCATCTAGGTAAACAAGAAACTCCTTCTCCACTTGAGGAACCTACAAACATCAAGAAGGACGATGACCCACTCAAGCCTAAAGTTAATTTAATCCTACTTAGGCCCTATTTAAGCAACATTGCAAAATCACAAAAGCCTCCTAAAAAAATGGAGCTGTTTTCGGGACATCCTCGAATTTTCATTATGTTTAATTTTTTATTGAAGGGGAAATTTTTTTGCTTCACATAAACTCAATCAAATAATTAAAACATTCATCATAAAATGTATTAACATTACACTCTTTCTCTGATTTGTCACATGAAACAAGTCAAAATCCTACTAAGGAAATTCAAAAAAATTACAACCGAAGAAGGAAACAGTTATCTCGATGAGTAAAGAAAGAAATAGTTCATCCACCAACCCAAGAAAGAAACGGTTAGATATCCCTCCACCAGGTTCGCCTTTGAAATGGATTCAGGCACCCATCTCAGGTAGTCCCAATGATCAAAACCAACTAAAGGTCAACTCATAAGGGGCACACAAGGACCGCAACAGAAGAAAGAAATGGTTGCCGACTATTAAAGGGATGCTATAGATAGAAATGGTCGACCCGCCCATAAGGGGCATCAAACACCAAGGGGATTGAAGAAAGAAATAGGTAATCCCATGAGGATGCTATGCCTGGATGGAAGGCCCAAGTCATCATTGATCGGGATAAAGAAGTCACCAGCCGCATCGGTCAGGTATATTTTAAATCCCTCCGCTCTATTTCGTGTGATCATACTAGTTACATAACCAACGATGATCATACGAGGGGCAGCTGTGATCACGGGATTTTGTACCAGCTCGTGCGTTTGATGATGACAACTTTTAGGGATTTTTATCCTTTAATCGCACAATTTTCGATTATTCGGAGATTTTTTGAATGAAAGTGCTCATCGTCACTAATTTATTTTAAGGACTTGGAAAATTAAACTTTAGTAAAGTTTTTTTTAAAATTAATTAAATTTAAAAATAAAAAATAAAATAAAATAAATATAAATAAATAAATAATCGGGAGGAGCCCAACTAGGCTGGGCTCGCTAGACTTGCGAGTTCAACCGGCTAGCTTGTTGGAAATTCTAGAGAGCCAGCAAGCTGGCTTGTTGGGTTCCAACGTGCCAAGCAGGCTTGCTAGGATTTCCAACGAGCCAGCTTTGCCCCTATGAATACTAGGTCTTTTTACATTTTAGCCTGGAGAAAAATTTTAAAAAAAATATATTTTTTCTCTCAACAAGATGGAGGAATTTTTTTTTCTTGAGGAAACAATTCCAATTTTTTAACAAGCACTTTTATTCATTCTTCTTTTAAATTCTTTGATTATATTTAGATCCAAAACACGTTTGGATTCCAAACTTTATTACTTTCAAACCAATTTTCTTTCATCATTTTCTCAGAAATCCTCAGATATTCTTGAACCTAAAATAGATTTAGAGTCTGAGTCTGAATATTTTTATGATAAATAAAAATTTATTTTCCACACAGAACCATAACTATAAAAATGAACGAGGAACGCTCTCGGGGATTAAACAGATACGCCGAAGTGGGTTCGCACCAAAAGTGTAAGCCTCTGAGTTCGTAGAGTTTCTTCTTCTCGTGATTTATTTTTGTTTTATTTTTCGTATGGACCTAGGAATTACTTATTTTAATTGTTTAACTTATTTAATTGTATTTATTTATTATATTATGTAAAGTTTCCTCCTTCTCTTTCTTTTTCTTTTATTTATTCAATTGTGGTAATTCTCAAATATACATGTTAGAATACCCCCACGAAGGGAATAAAAATTATTCTCGAATAATAGACCTCACATTATTGTCATGCCATCATTTTCATTAATTAGAATAAGCAACATATATGTTAATCAAATGAATTATTTTATTCTAAAATAAGAATTTTTAACCGCCAATATTTTAATTAGGCCACACGAGCCTTTTCAAAATTAAATTGAGCATACGTGCAAATGATGTGCTGTACTTTGTGCTAACCTTTGTGGATGCAGGTAGATTAGGATTAGATGTATACTTAGGATTTTGTTTTCCTTCGGGTATTGCAATTTCAATTATTTTTTTAGGAAATGTAATTAATAGATTAGGAGGGCGGTTGCATCCCCAGAGGTTTTGTAATCTTAATCTTTACTTTTCTGGATTTATTTATCAAGTTATGTATGGATTTATCGTTCCAAATATGTGTGAATCATAGATTATAAACTCAAAAATGACATAAGTATGAATATGCACAATTAAGAAAAATGGTTTTCAGTAGATGTAATTTAATGTGATCTAATAAGAAGTAAGCAACTTATCCCGAAACTGAATCTCTGTGTCTTAGTGGGCCGTCCCCCGGACATTAAACCTCGTAGGACTCTAATTCTTGGAAAAGCTAATCTAGGTGGCGAATCTACACTAAGAGACGATGGATTCGGGTTTGAACATTCTAAAAATGTTTTTGCTTTCTCTTTCAAACCTTTTAGGTCCATGACCTGGTAATTTTATTTTCAACAAAAACACCTCGATGGACCGAGCCTCTTATTTGCTCGCTCTCGGCCCATCGCATTCCGTGTCATCCGCTCATACCTGCTCATAAAAAATGACATGGCGTGGGATAAAGAATGTATGGGAAACTGGATCATAACAATAATAGCCTAAATGTGGATGACTATAACCAAGAAAAATGCACTACGAGACCTAGATTCTAACTTGTGAGAAGCATATAGATGCAACCAAGGGAAATAGAGATAACTGAAAATACGCAATAAAGTATAATTAAGAGTAACATGAAATAAGCGACAAAATGGATTATCAAAGCCAGGGGCAGAGGAAGCCATCCGATTAATGAGAAATATAACATTTTTGAAGGTAAAGGACCAGAACATCATTCGTAAATTTGCACGATTAAGAAGTGATAAACCTGTTTCAATAATGTATCTGTGTTTTCATTCAGCATTACCATTTTGTTCAGGGGTGTAGGGACATGACATGCAATGCTGAATACCATTGGTTAGCAAGTAAGAATTCAGTCCCTTAAATTCCCCATCTCCATCTGGTTGAAAAACCTTAATTTGATAGTTAAAATATTTTTCAACCATAGTCCGAAAATTGATAAACATGGAAAGAACATCAGACTTACGAGTGAAAGAAAATATATCCAACAATACTTCATAAAATAATAATGAAAAATAACATTATAGGAAAAACCATCACATGACTGAACTGGAGCGGGACCCCAAAATCTGAACAAATTAGGTCTAATGGACCCGAAACAATAGTTTGAGAAGACATAAAAGGTAAGCGGTGACTCTTACTAACCGCACAATTAAAACATAAATGACAACTACTATTACTAGAAAATTTAATATTATTTTGACGCAAAATATGACTAACTACTGGAAAACTAGGATGACCAAATCTTTCATCCCATGTTGTCAAGGAGGTGAGGTGGGATCGACAAGGCGGAGAAGAAGGCCGTGGAAGAGTGTAGAGACCTTGCTTATTCAGTCCTTGAAGTATCACCTATTTGGATATAAGGTCCTTCACAACAAAAAAAAATTTATCAAAAAACTCAACAGAATCAGGGTTAGCATTAGCAAGAGTCCTAACTGACACAAGATTAGAATTCAAATTTGGAAGATATAACAATTGACGTAACAAAAGTGAAGTATTTAACAGATGAGAGGAACCAATATGTTTAATAGAAAGAAGAGAGCCATTACATAGATGAACCTCTTCGAGATTAGAGTATTTTGATTGGACATTGAGGTTGCCCAAATCCAAAGCAAGATGATGTGTTACACCACT
This sequence comes from Euphorbia schlechtendalii, assembly GCA_949673415.1. Lineage (NCBI taxonomy): Eukaryota > Viridiplantae > Streptophyta > Magnoliopsida > Malpighiales > Euphorbiaceae > Euphorbia > Euphorbia schlechtendalii. The sequence goes on along the minus strand of CATIWQ010113696.1, from coordinate 32,195 downwards.
ATCCATAATCCATAACTGGTCAATTGGGTTGGTTGTGGTAAAGTTGGACACGGGTTTAGATGGGTTTCGATAGGTTGATGTTTTCAGAGAAGGACATGATCGTGCATAATGACCTGAACCTTGGCAATTATGAAAAATCAAGTTAGATGTATCATAAGAAGCAAATTGAGATACCTGAGCCTGGTGAGTGAATGAACCAAGAGACTACTATAGTGGCGGTCCAAGGATAGAGTGGGTAGACTGCCCCTGTTGTCCATTGAGTGGGCTGTATAACTATCCAAATTGATGGAATGAATGGAAATGGCCGGACATGTCTCATCCTAAATAACGTTTATGACCTCTGCCCCTATAACCAGCCTACTTGTTTCGTATAGTAACATGTACCAAAATAGAATTTAAGCTTTCAATCGCTAGTACATACCTCCTCAATTGTCGCTCCTTAGACAAAAGCAAACCAAACAAATCATTGTACGTAATTGTAACCATTCGAGCCTCAAGAGAATGATATAAATCTTGAAAGGGGTTGCTAACATTATTCAGCCTATCTAAAATGGCATCGATATAATCATCCTCACGCAAATCATATTGCAACACATTCAACTTATTCAAAATTAACTTGGCACATTGTAAATGCTTAGAGATTGTTTTAGTTGTACCTTTTTACAATGAATGAAGTTGTTATTTGAGCTCACCAATTTGTGATTTTAACCTAGAGGCATAGGCTGCCTCAAGCTTGACCTAAGCATCCCGAGTAGATTTGACACCTACAACTTGCGGGATAATGGTAGGTAAAAGAGATGAAATAAACCAGCTCAATACTTGCTAGTCTTGACATTTCCAAGAAGCATAGGCTAGATTAGGGCTGTTATCTTGTAATAAAGAGGCATGTGAGGAATGTTCATCATCGATGAACCTTGCAAGATCAAAACTCGTCAGTAGAGGGAGCATCATTGTGCGCTAGAGAACATAGTTGGTCGAGTCTAATTTAATTGGCATATTGTGACTGAGGGAAGGAAAAGAAATCGTAGGTTGAGACTCAGAAGCAACAGAGGAGACGATCACATCAGATGAAGAAGAAGATGCAATAGAGGATGTCATCGTGAATAAAGAAAAAAAATCTGATCTGATTTAGACGAATAGGAAAGGGGATTGAAAAAGGATAGCAGCTTGCCAAGAGAGCTACAACACCATGAAAACTTGAGACTAGGGTCGTGAATACTCTCTCCATTAATGTATGAGAGTGGCTGTGTTTATTATATACAAGTAGGGTTACATTAAGGTTACATACAATTACAATAACAACCCTAGTCTAGATAAATAAAACTTATAAAAATACTTTCCTATCTGTTTTTATTTATGGGGTTTTGTAACAATTATATTATTTCTCTATAAAAAGATTTTATTGACATATTTTGAGATAGAGAATTTTTCAACCTATTGGGTCATAGAAAATAAATTGAGTATTTCTCTATAAAGAGATTTTCATATGAGATTCCAATAACTATATTTTACTTATATATAGTATGTATTATTTTGTAACTTGGAAATATGAAATGAGAATTTTTTTTTAAAAAAGTAAAAAATTATTGTAGATGTTGTTTTCATCTATTGATGTGGATAAATCCGTATATACTAAATTTAAATGCATATAAAGATTATATGATTATCTTTATTTTGAGTATTGATGTTATCAATAGAATAGAAATAATTTTCTCATTAAAGTAAGTCATGGATGACATGAAAGTGGCCTATGGGACAATGGGTGTGAAAATCAGAAGGATAAAATGAGAGTGTCTTGTTAACACAAGAACACTATGTTAAGAAACTTTCTAAAAAGTTTGAATTTTATGATGCAAGTCATATGAGTATCCCTTATGATTCTATTGCTACCCAAATGAACCTAACAAGTACACTAGATAGTGTTTATTACTACGGGGTAAGACCAAGTGTCATTCTTACGAGGAGCAAAGAAAGTAGTTAATTTTATAGGCTATTTAGTAGTTTAGGGGATTTCAATATATTAAGGTGTGTGATAGAAACAAATAAAAAAAGGTTGCCGTAAAATAAAAGAGGCAGAGACAAGGTTGCCGTAGAATGCAGAGATGGAATGTAAGATTACTGTAAAATCACAATAATAAAGACACAAGTTTTACCAGGCCATTAGGCGATGTTCATGGTGCTTCCTCTCCTTTTTTTCCAACATACTTAAGTACATAGACCTAAAGTATCTTACCTGCTTTTCATGTAACTAAGTGTGGCATACCATCCTGCCACTTAGCACTTTAAGGTTTTCACCCCAAGAGTTATCCACTTACAATTTAGACCTTAAGCATTTAGTTCAAGTAACCAAATAAATTCCAGAACCTTTAGCAAAGGTTTAGTATCATCTTGGTGCGTGTAAACTTAGGTGATAATAAAGAGGCCTAAAGTTGCCAGTCATCACCTTTTCGGTTCCTAGCCCCAATCCAACATAGGCTAGTTAGACCTGTGAAACATTTAAAATAATAATAATAATAATAATCAATCTAATAAAAGATTCATGTTGATTTAAAAGAGATTCTATACCACAAGACAAGCCGCCAGCAGAGCCTAACAAGCTTGCTGGGAAATTATATACTACTTAGAAGAGCCTTATGCAAGTGGCCAACTTACCATAATAAAATACTACAAAATATTTATGACCACTAGATTTCTTCTTGGTGGCTAAGCAAAGGCAAGTAAAAACATGCCTTTCATTCACGTTTCCTCCAAAAAGGCTTTCTTTCCCTTTAAGTAATGCTTCGACAAAAGTCCAATCACAGAAAGACACGTTAGCAGCCTTGTTGAGCACTCTTTTCACACCGAAATCTAGAAAACTTCGGCAACCTTTCCTGATTTCATAAAGCAACCTTCAAATAGACTTAAACATTCATAATTTCCATAATATAACTCTAAATCAAGGGATTCCAAATCCCAATTACTGATATTTACATGGTGCTTTATCCACTTATCAAGATCCTCATACTTAGACATTTCTTCTCCTCAAGAAATACCAAAGGAAAAGAAGAAAAGATAAGTGCAAAAAAGTTTTTAAAGCAATGAAAGAAAAATAAAAACAAGTCATGACAAAGAAAATTAAGGAAAATACAAATCTTAAGGCACGAGATGATTGAGACAACATTAGCAAGTTAACTTAGTATAAAAGGAAATTTAACACAATTAACTCAGAGAAAATTAGTCAATAACATGATATCAATGCAATTTTAGTGCCTCACAAAGGGAGTTCACTCAATTCTCTCATGTGTTGAAGGTAAAAATGCAAGGAAATCACTTCTCGGCTAAACACAGTAACCTTAAATCTATAAGCTTGAGAATCGGTCTCATCTCCACCAGTTTATCAATCACAACACATAATCAAATAGGTCTTTAAAGGGTTGTAATGTAGGTTTGGGGTCAAGTAGGTCAAGGATAGATTTTTTGGGTTAGGGATTTTCACCATAAGAAAGTATTCAAGGGTTACAGCAAACTTCTTCTACAAAAACAAGCTTATTCATCAATCTTACGGTTGTACAAATTCAAGGATATTTTTGACAAAAGATTGACACAATTTGAAGCATAATAATATTTTTAAGTATTCTAGCAATGAAATATTGGCAAGCTTAAAAATTTGAAGAGATAAACAAGCTTGCTTCAGAATAGAATAAAAAATGTCAGCAGCTAACATTGCTGTTGTTTTTATCAAGGTATATGCAAAAATTTTATTTTCTTGAAAAGCTAGAAAAAGTTTGCTTCAAAATTCTAGAATTTATTCAAATTTCCAAGAATTGATTAAAGGTGTAAGTCACAATGAATTTTTGTAAACTTGCTTAATATTTGAAAACTTCTCATGGAAAAATCCAGGTGAAAAAGAAAAATCAAAGTGAAGGGATTTGGCTAAAACATTTTAGGTTTTGAAAAAATGGTTAATGGCTTAAGGGGCTTTTGTTAGGTGGCTGTAGGAATAAAAGGTGGGTTGAATCCCGATGCCTTCATGGTCTTATACAAGTGATTAACATGTGGTCTCAACAAGTACAAGCCAAATCAAGTTCTAGTTTAAGAATTTACATGTGTTAGCTCACTCAACAACAAATTTAAGCAATGATAAAGGGCTCAATTAAACAACTTAATTAAATTAAAAATCTCAGACATAGTCATTGAAAAAATAGATAAATTTCACAAGTCTAATTCCTATTAGCTTTGCTAATCCTACTCATGTTGTTTAAACATCAATTGCCAAACTCTAAGCATTCTCCAAAAACAAAATCGCATAACAAAAAGAAACAAAGAATAAAAACAACATAACATCTATACAAAACTGTTTCCAAAACAAAAAAAAAAAATCAAAACATGCTTAAAAATGGTATAACTTAATTTTAGCAACCTACCTAAGCAGGGAATCGATAATTGCAGCAACCATGTACAAAAATAAAAGCAATTAATTAAAGAATTACCATCACAACGTAAATGAACAATAATTAAATCAGTGCCCAGCCCATCATCCCCATTCTTAAACAGTGCTTTATCCACAAAGCATCATCAACACAGAGGAATGAAAAAGTTGCAACAACCTATAAGCTATAAAATAAATCGTAGCACAAGTGGAAGCAACATACTAGATTTAGGGTAAGAGAGGTTTGGAACTTTACTTTTTATTTTTGGAGGAAGAATGAAATTCCCCCTCTTCGTTTGTGCCGGAGTTCTCTCCGCTTTCTTGCCTGAGATTTTGTACCATGTGTTAACCATAGCTACATATAGAGAAGAGATGAAATGGAAAGGAATTTGAAAGAGATGAGTATTCAGGGAAGATGAGAGAGAGAGAGAGAGAGGGAAGAGTTTGAAAATTTTGACAAGTGAAAAGAGAGAGATGAACGTTTAAAAAATTAAATTTAAGGAAAGAAAATTTTCTTAAGTAAATATAAGTAGAAATGATTTGTAAAGAGAATGCATATGTGACCAACATGCATGAAAGGTAAATTTTGAAAAATTTGAATTTTAAAAAAGAAAGATATGTTTGGTTAATTAAGACTTAAAAAGTGGGATAAGTTATTCTAAGGAATAAGAATGAAAAACTATTTAAAAGAATATGCTTTAACCTCTACATGTAACTGCCGAAATTTGCATGGGTTAATTAAGTTAATTTAATTTGTTATTAAAAAGTAAAAAAACATTTGAATTTACTTTTTAAGGAAAAAAGTTACTTAATATGTATGGAAAATTAAATTAGATTTAAATGGGAAAACAGTTGGAAAATGGAAAGAAATAAAAATTTGGTTAGAAGATTTTAATTAAATACAATCCCACTAATTAAGGTGCTAAAAATATTAATTTAAACTAAAAGTGACTAAGTAGTATAAAAAATGTTATTTTTGACCAAAATTAGATTAATGCTAAATTTAGAAAATTTAGTGATGCATGTAATTAATTATGTCTAATTGGTAAAGTAAAACAAACTAAATTAGTGCTAAATGGGACTAAATGTGATGTTAATAAAAGAAAAAAAATAATGCATGAAATTAGAGTTTATTTTAAAAATAAAATAAAAAGGAAGAAATGAAGTTGAAAAGAAAGTGGAAGCGAAATGATAAACTACGCCTTAGGTTAACCCTTATCAAAGCTTACATCACCTCCTTTACCATCATTACTTATGCATGACTCATCACTAAAGCATTTAGCGAAAATAAACACATGTAAGACTTAATGTAAAAGAAATTGATTTTTCTCCCCTCATTTTTACTTTTACAAAATAAAATCAAAATAAAACTAGTCCCTCATTTTCTTAAAGACAAGTGATCCACAACTTACACTAAAAAGTAAGTTTTAATATTTAGACCAAATTAAAATAAAGAAAAATTAGTAAAATAGAAAACATAACTTGGAGGAAACTTATTTAAAATAAAATAAATAAATTCAAATCAATTGTGTTCCAAAAGATACTAAGTATGATGAGCAACAAAAAGTTTGGATTTAGGACCTCCATGTTGCTTCCTTATACTTAATCAATTCGTACACCTACAAAAGCAAATGAAAAATGATTAAAATAATTAAATAAAAATAAGCACAACAAACAAACTGAAAATTATTCACAAAGATAGAAAAATGAGCTTTGGCTCATCAAAATGCTTTAATTGGTGTTTGAAGCGGACATCAATCTCCTCAAGGTTGCTCAAGAAGGTTCGTAAATAAAAGTAGAATGAGGTGGGATAATGTATGAAGTCTTTTGTTTTATCACTTCCGCCTCTCTTCATGATTTTTTTTATTGATTTTCAATAAAGTATTTCCAGTAATATGTTTTTCCTTTGATATCCACCTCAACAACTTTCTTCTCATCTTTAAAGATATCTCGATTATCCTCTTAAAATTGAGGTTGCTTTAGATCATATATTCCTCATGGTGTTTCTCAGTCACCTCCTCAACTTGCTCACCTACATTATAAATATCATCAACAATAAGCATATTAGAATCACAAGCAACCTTACCATCCCTTTTGTAATACTCCATGGAGTTAATGGTGTTGCTTGGAACGCCCACTTCATCTCTTATAATCACTATGTCAATTAGTTGCTCAAATTGGGCTTTCAAGTTCTTGATTGATTCTTGAGTTTTCTCCAAAAAAATCCATCATCACATTTTCTAAACTAGGTTGATTAGGTTCAAAAACTAGTAACCTGCTAAAAGTTATACTGAGATTTCTAGAATGATTGATGAGATTACTTAAATAAAAATTGAGGTTGTTGATGATCTTGAATAGCATGTTGAGGTTGTTGGAATGAAAAATAAGGTTATGGAAAAAGGGACTGAGTTTGCTGGAATGATATTGGTGATTGTCGAGCAGGAGATTGAGGTTGATGGAATAGATGCTAAGCATATTGTCCCAGCAAGTTTATCAAATAGGCATCCCCATTTGATAAACTTGCTGGGACAATGCCTCAACTTTCTTGGAAAATTGTTGAACAACATCAATTCCTGAATTATTTGAATGTTTTATTTACGCATGCCATTTGCAACTAGTGTTCACCACTTTCTTGATAAGGGAAAAGATTATAAGTCACCATTTGAAAGGGTTTGAAGTCGAATTTTATGATCATTGGTTAGTCCATTGTAAAATATTTGCATCCACATGGACAAACCATGATTTGGTACCCTTCTTAGTAGCTCTTTGAATCTCTCCCAAGCTTGCTAGAGTGATTCATTTTCGGATTGAATAAACTTAGAAATTTCATTTCTCATTCTAGCAACCTTGGATGGTGGAAATTTTTTTGTCAAGAATTCTACAACCATCTTCTCCCAAGTTGTGATTGAACCCGGTTGTAAAGATTTGAACCATGATCTTGCCTTACCCTATAATGAGAAAGGGAACAATTTTAATCTAAGAATTTTACTACAAACACCATGATTAACATGATTAGTAATAAATGATTGCATATCATAAGAAAATCATAAATATGGTCATTAGGGTCCTCATTAGGCAATCCTTTGAACTGAACATTTGATTGCACCAATTTGATCATTGAGGGTTTGATTTGAACGAAATTATCTTTTTCATTTGGTATCACTATGCACGACATATTTCCCGATGAAGAAGGTCTACAAAACTCCTTGAGTTTTTTCATGGGTAGAAGATCTCCACAATCTACCATCATACTCCAAGGTTGCTAAACTTGCTATGCTGCTTGCTCATAAGCTTGCTAGATAAGATTTTCCTTTGTCATCAGGTTGCACGCTTATAATATAACAACTACACAAGCTAAACAAACAAAGTTAAAACTACCAAATTACACATAAAAATTAAAAACTTTACGCATTGCTCCCTGACAACGGTACCAAAAACTTGTCGCTACCCAAATGAACCTAGCAAGTGCACTAGATCATGTTTAGTAATAAGGGGCAAGACAAGTGTCATTCTCACGAGAAGCAAGTAGAGTAGTTAATTTTAGAGGCTATTTAGTAGGTTAGGGGGTTTCAGTATATGAAGGTGTGTGATAGAAATAAATAAAATAAAGGTTGTAGTAAAATAAAAGAGGCAGAGACTAGGTTGCCGCAGGATGCAGAGACAGAATGTAAGATTGCTGTTAAATCAGTATAATAAAAACACAAGCTTTACCAGGCCATTAAGCGATGTTCATGGTGCTTCCCCTCCTTTATTACAACATGTGTAAGTGCATAGACTTAAAGTATCTTACCTACTTTTCATGTAACTTAGTGCGACATACCATCCTGCCACTTAGCACTTTAAGGTTTTCACCTCGTAAGTTATCAACTTATAGACTAGACCTTAAGCATTTTGTTCAAGTAAGCATCTGGAACAAATTCCAGAACCTTTAGCAAAAGTTTAGTACCCTCTCGATTCGTGTAAACTTATGTGATTATTAAGAGGCTTAAGGTTGCCATTCATCACCTTTCGATTCCTAGCTTCCCAATCCAACACAGGCTAGCTAGACTCGTGAAACATTAAAAACAATTATAATCAATCTAATAAAAGATTCATGTTAGTTTAAAAGAGATTCTACACCACAAGACAAGCCACCGACAAAGCCTAGCAAACTTGCTGGTAAATTATATAATATACATAAAATAAAGAAAATATATAATCAATGATATATATAAAATAAATAAAAACATAAGAACAAAGTAAAGAGAAGGTGAGCCGATGAAGGCTTCTTTACAAAACAAAATGAGGCTGCTTATATACTACTTAGAAGAGACTTAAGCTAGTTGCCAACTTGCCATAATAAAGTACTACAAAATATTAATGACCATTAGATCGCTTCTTGGTGGCCAAGCAAAGGGAAGTGGTAGCACTCCTTTCATTCACAATTTCCACCAAAAAGACTTTCTTTCCCTCCAAGTAATTATTCAACAAAGGTCCAATCACAGCAAGACATGTTAGTAGCCTTGTTGAGCACTCTTTTCACACCCAAATCTGGAAAACTTCAGCAACCTTCCTGATTTCACATAACAGCCTTCAAATTAGACTTAAACACTTATAATTTCCACAATATAACTCTAAATCAAGTGATTCCAAAGTCTAATTACTTATATTTATGTGGTGCTTTTTCCAATTATCATATTCCATTACAAAATAAAAGAGAAATGGTGTGACCTAGTGGATTAATCCATGTACACACAAACTATTGGTAATTTATTTTCCTTGATGAATTTCATACATCTTGGAATAACATATGTTATGTGCAAATTGAGTGATTGAGGCTTAAAAATGCTGGTTCTAAACTGCTTATATAAACAGCAGAGGGGGTGGATGCTTTACTTGGTTCTTTTTGAAGTTTATAAAAATTCTTTTCCAAGTTCAGTTTTTAGATGTGTGTTGAGTAAAAGCTTGCTGAGTTGGGTCTAAAAACTATAAACAACTCAGCTTCACAGGCATAGTTTATCTTCAATCGCTGCTGGGTACTTTACTCAGCTCAGATTGGTTTTTCAAGCAAAAATTGTAAAACAAAGAGAATGATGAATGAGATAGATGTGGTAAAGATAAGCGAATAAGGTTAAAACGTTAACAACTGAGATTTATCCTGGTTCGACCCCTAGCCTACCTCCAATCCCCGGATTCCTTTTTGAGCTTTAATCCACTAGTGTTTCCCTTCCTCCCTTAGGCAGAGAAGCCTTTACAATGGGTAGATTCTATTACAGAAAGTACCTTCTTTTCTAATTACCTCTCAAACACAGTTTATGTACCCTTCCAAAAGTGTCACTCAGATATCTTAAAGAAATTGCAAATAGAGGATTTCAACTTATAAAATATGTTGAATCCTTTATAATGTCAAATCTAAAGTGCTATCTCTCTATTAAAAACAGATTAGATATTTTGTGTTTGCTTGATTGCTTGAATTGGAGTTTCTGAAGCTGTTAATAATTGAACAGAGTTTCAATTCTTAAAGAAATTCGAGGTGATTCACCAAGTTTGAACTTCTGCTTTAGTCTTCTATTTACAGTTGAAAGTCATGGAAGTAGCTGTTCCAAACTTCTCATCATGATAGCTTCTTCAATTTCTCTTCTCTTCAAATCTTTCAAATTTGCCCATTTGAAACAAATTCCAAGTGGTTTAGAGATAATGATTTTGAACGTTGAATTGCAAGATTAATTTGTTAATTTAATGCGTCAAAAACTCGTTTGTCTTCAACCAATTTATTTTGATAGAGAGGCGCGCGATATGCAATGTGGAATTCTGTGAATGGTTGACTTGCTAACGGTGTAGAGGGGTGTAGGGACATTGAGAACATGGCACATGTGAGAGGATTCCTTTTATCCTGGACTTTAGTGAGGATTCTCCAACATTCCTTACTGACACCATTTGTTTGTGAGGGACACTTCTATAACTTCTTTAATTTCAACGCCTTTTCTCCTAAAAGTATCAAAGGAATATTCCGTTCCTCACAGAAACTGTTAAACACATTTGTGTCAAATATTTCTCTAAGTGTTGAAATAACTCAACTTTTATAAATAAAAGTTAACTCATATTCGCTGAGACTATTTCTTGTAAACTATGCAATACTAGGCTGAGCTCAACTTTTTTTACTCTAAGCCATAACTTAATTAATATCTAGGTAAACTGAGTTATTTTCCCTTATACACCCTCAAGTAAACTTGATTAATTAAGAATCTACTTCCTACTCAATTAATCTCACTATCCTAGTCAACTTGTTATTTCCAAAATGTTTGAAGCACTTCTAAGGTACTATTAACTTGTGTTCAACAAAAAAAATATTTTGAAAGATATCATGAACTATGATATTCTATGTAATGAATTTTCCACTATTATAGAATGGTATAGTGATGTTGATTGAATCTTCATATGAGAAAAATTCACTAGTTTTAAGGTTTCACTTTGGTGATGGATCAATGATTTGAAACCAATTAATCAAACTATGATAATAGTTAATTGCTTGAGAGTTGGAATATAATGAGACTAAGTGGTTAGAATTATTACCTTCTTAATATGTGCTATTTTAGAATTAAAATCAACAGATTCAATGTATATACATTGTGTTTCTAAATGGAAATATTTATTTTGTGAAATAGGACCTTTAATAGAAAAGTATACTTATACGTTTGAGACATATAGTTGTGAAACAACAACTTAAAGATTGAATTGTGTCCATCAACTATGTGAGTCAAGAGTGATTCTGATCAAATCATCTGACTGAGTTTGAGAAATAAATTTTGAAAAAGAATTTACTTATTTCAGGAACCTTAGAGAGGATGAGACTTAATCCAATGTGAAATTAGAAAAGATGGACACCCAACATATCTGATTGGAGATCCCATAAAATAGGTTCAAAGGGTGATAACGAGTCATTGTTAATTCTACTAGCACAAAATATATTGTCCAAATCCTAGATGTGAGAAAGTGCTATTTTGCATATTTTGAGAGGTTGAGTTAAAGAACTCTTAATGAATTTCATATATCTTATGAGTGGTGTATAAATTGCAATATAAACTTGATGAAATCACTTATGTGAGTTTGAAGTGTTACCACTTCTATGAAATATTAACAATATCTACTAGAGTACTAATGAAAGACTAGGCAGACTCACGGCCTATTTGCCCAAAAATGCGTTGAACAGAAATATACCTTGGTATAGTACAATATGGTAAAATACATACTCCACATTAGAGCTTATTTGGATCATGTAATTTTACATTTCACTAAATATTTCATGAATTAAATTTTATCTATCAAATATTGGTTCAAGTCCAAAAGACATCAATATTATGTATTATATGTCGAACATGAGATATCCAAAAAAATTGTTTTCACAAACTTTTTTTGAAATAAGTGATGTTTGTTGAAAAAATCATGTTTATTATTTTAAAAGAAAAGTATAGAAAAATTTTTTAGTATTATGATACATTATTGCATGATAAATCACAAATCATACAGATTATAAACAACCCTAAGCAGATGGCGATCCCCAGATCCTCCGCCACCAACCATAGCCGCCTCCCCTACCCCCGTCGATCATCTACTATCATCCCCCTCAGTCACCACTCTACCACCCAACACCCTATCACTCATCAGAACCCCAGCCTTCAAACTAAACCTCAGAAAATCTACTTTGAAATCTACCCTAACTCCCACGATGCTTGGCCTTGAGTTTGATCTTTACGAAATATGGTGTAACTGGAAAGGTATATACTGCTTGTAAATGCAACGCTAAGAACTTCAACTTTGGCTTTGTTGCACTCGATGGTTCGATCTCTCTCCATGAGGCCTTGTATCGGTTGAATGCAATCAGAATTGGTTTTTTTTGTCTACGTGCCTTTAGAGCCAAGTATGATCGAAATTTAGATCACAAAGCTTCCCCCCGTAATACCAAAATGCCTTCAAAACAGCCTGCTCATCATAGATTTCGTGAATCCCCAAGAGGCAATAGATCTTACACTGAAGTGGTCTCGATGAAGGAGGAAACTTATGATGTCAAACTAGATAATTCATTTGAACAGGCAGATTGTGCAGCATTCTCATACATTGCTAAGGTTAGGAACTTTTCAATTATTTCTCGATTATCGGATATTTTCAAAAGCCGAAACTTCGTAGCAAGGTCTATTGCACCGCTTGGCAATAATCAAGTTTTATTCTCCTTCTTTTCGAAAGATGCATTGGTTGCTTTCGTTAATAACGGCTGGCTTTTTCTCAATGATTTAATCTCTAAGGTTACAGAATTTGATTTATGCTATGCTCCCAATAATGTCTAGTTTACATGGATTTTATGGGATTACCGCCAGCATTGATTACGTCGGATTTGATTCGACACTTAACTAGATTAGTTGGTCAGTTGGTTCACATTGACTTCGACTTTGAATCTTCTAATAGACTTGATGTAGTCTCTTGCTTAGCCTTAATCCCTCTTGGCTTTAAAGACCATGAATTTACTTTATGGTATGGAAATTCAAAGCACAAAATCATAGTGAACTTCTGTTAAGCAATGGCATGTTTATCATGTTCCGTCAACCCTGCCGCGGCTATTTCAACTACCTCAGATGACTCCTTATCTATCACCGAATAAATTAACAATGCCTCCCCTCTTTATCAAACCAATGGAATTTCTTGGATGAGGAATTTGATGATGCACCATTCGAGAATATGGAAAGCCAACCACAACAGCCCCTACAACCCCATTCTGGTAGCAAAAGTGTATCTTTCATGGCCAATACGTAGCCGAGTAACACTATCTTCTCGATCCAGATATTCCTAAGATGAACCGAATTTTTCTATTGTCTCAGAGCGCCCCCGTTGACGAAAACAATCAGACCTTCGCTGTTGGTTCCAAGTTAGGTTTATTTAAGGAGAAACACAAGAGCATTGTCATTAATGCCATGGACTCTATTTTGGTTTCCAAAGATTGGTAGTAATCCAAGGATTTTCATAACTTTCTATGTCTTTAAGTTAATTTGTTGGAATTGTCAAGGTGGTTTGTGCAATCGATCAAAATAATAATTCATCATATAGAATATACGTAGATTTAACATACACATATTGGTTTTTATTGAAATGAAAGCAAGCTCTATTTCAGAACAAGTTGTTCATTCCTTTTGAGGACATAATAACCACGAACATCACTTCTTGCCTTCAGTTGGTCTATCAGGAGGGATACTACTATCATGGGATTCCACGGCTATTCAAGGACACATTATTCGATCTTTGGAGAGATGGGTTCTCCTCCACATCATGGGTTCATCAGAGGATTAATATCTTATTTCTCTTTATTGTTCAGCTATGGGAGACGAGCGCGCCTTTTTATGGCAAGAACTATTGCCAATTATCCGGGAGAATTGGAAATTGCTTATTAGTGGAGACTTTAACGAGGTGTTAGCCGCTTTAGAAAGATCAAGTGGGAGATCATCGATAAGCATGACCTCTTTCCAAGATTTTGTTCTAGAAAGTGAACTTTAGGACTTACCCTTAAATGGAAGAAATTACATATGACACAATAGCACATCTTTCTCTAGAATAGATTGTGTTTAGCTTCTTGTAAAATCTTAGATTTATGGCCTTCAATGTCAATTACAACCTTGGACTCAGCTCTTTTGAATCACCCAGCTATATTGTTCAAATCTCAGGCTTAAAGCCATTTCGATTACTTAATTTATGGTGGGATGACCTGAATTTTCTACCATTTATCAAGGATAAATGGGCTGCTATATGTGCTGTAAATGGCAGCAGTGATGTATCACATAAACTTTGTCAATTAAGCAAGGAAATTGGGCCTTGGTATGCATTAAATCACGGGCTTCTTGAGACTAGGTTCAAGGATCAAGAGCTGGTAGTCCTCAACCTCACCTCGAGCAATGTCCCGCGGCCTCTCTCGGCTGAAGCAACATCGACTCTTCATGCGGAAAAGAATACGCTTAATCATCTCCGGAAAAATCTTGAAAATCTATGACACCAATGATCGAGAGTCACATGGACTCTTTTGGGAGACAATAACACCTCGTTCTTTCACCAATCGGCCTCGGTACACTACTGAAATAATATAAGTTTGCAACTAGATGTTAATGGGGAATCAATTTCAGACATTAACATAATCACAAGGGAGATTCGGTCCTATTACAGGAGCATTTTTAAGCTGCAACATCTTCTCTTCAAACGGGTTTCGAAAGAACAAATGCGAGTTTAGTTACCCCTTTTTCGACCGACGAAGTTTGGAAATCCATTTGTGATTGTGGGTAAAACAAATCACTGGGACTTGATGGATTCAATTTCTTCTTTTAAAAACGCTTTTGGGACAATCTTAAACCCGAGCTCATGCACCTAGTCAACAATTTTTCCAAACCACCAAGCTCCCTTGCTCCATTAAATCATCTTTAACGGTGTTGATCCTGAAACCTCCTGGAGCGTCTTCCCTAAATGAATTTAGACCGATTACTAAAATGTTAGCGAGGTGCCTTTAACTGATTCTCCCACACGTAGTCTCCGAAAACCAGTTTGCTTTTATTAAGGGTCGAAGCATTCATGAGTGCTCATTTCTCACCTCGGAAATCATCAACAACATTCACTCTCAGCATCGATCATGCTTGGTCCTTAAGCTTGACTTCCACAAGGTGTTTGATTGTGTTTCTTGGAATTACATTGACGTGGTTTTAGTCCAAATGGGTTTTGATAGAAAGTGGATATTGTGGCTTTCAAATTGTAGAAAAAAATCAATGACCTCCATCCTTGTGAACGATTCACCAAGCGAGCCAATCAATCTTCATAAGGTGGTGAAACAAGGTGACCCTCTTTTACCTTTTATCTTTGTTCTCGTGGTGGAAGGGCTGAAACAATTGATTGACGCAAGCATTCGGGAAGGTTTACTACCGGGCTTTACGATTGACTTCTTGCAACCAGACATTTCGCTGCTTCAATTCGCAAGTGACACTCTTTGCTTTCTACCATCAGATTTGACCACCCTACTAATTTTTAAGTGAATTTTAAAGTGTTTTCAAGTTAATCTCCGGACTTCACATTAATTACAACAAGAGTTTGCTACTTGGTGTTCATTGATCGGATGAATTTTTACAATCAGGGGTAGCCCTATTGGAATGTCGAATGGAAAAATTCCCAATCAACATAGTGGACTCTTGGGACCCTTTGATCTCAAAATTCAAGAAGCTGCTAGCTAATTGGAAGGGACGATGCTTATCATATGTGGTTCTCTTGATTTTAATTAAATCGGTGCTTTCCTCTCTACCTATTTATATATTGTCAATTTATAAGATGCCGTTGATTATTAAAGTAAAATTGACTAGATTAATGAGGAATATTTTATGGCGGGGTGAAGCGGAAGCAAGCGGTATTTATAGAGTGAGTTGGGAAACAATTAATCTTCCCATTCAGCTTGGGGGTTTAAACATCCATGATTTCTTGTTGATAAATTGCAGCCTTCTATTGAAGTGGATTTGGAAGATTCGGATTTCAAACTGTAACTCCCTTTGCTATATCTTTTGCGTAGCTAGATACGGTTTTGTATCATGGGGTGACTTTGTAAAAACGGATAGAGAGTGTTTATCAGCGATTTGGAAAAATATTGTGACATGATGTGTTCAAAATCTCGCATTTTGGGATGATTTCAACTCCAATTGTTGGGTTGTAATTGGGAATGGGATAGAGACATCTTTTTAGCATGACAACTGGACTTTCAAACAAGCCATTAGAGGTTCTTTTCCTGGATTTATAATCCATTTGCAATCGGAAGAAATGTTCCATCGAACATCAAAGCAGGCTATAGTTTAATTCACAATGTTAATTGTTATTCACATCCATTTTGGAAGCGAAATTTGAGAATAAAGCTACGCGAACGACGTAATCAGCTGCGTCTCTGGATTGCATCTGCTATCCCAAAACTTTTTGAGCAAAACGGGGCTGTTTCTGACAGTTTGGTGGGGCTGCCTCGGTTTGGGGCTGATTGTGACACTTTTCTTTGGGATATTGGAGATCGTAATTCATACACAACGGCCTCATTCAATGAAGCCTTCTACCGAACGTCTAATTGGCGCCTTCCTTTATGCAATTTCTCGACCATCTGGAATGCTTGTCTCCTCCCAAAGATTAAAATTTTCAACTGGACCATCTTCCATGAAAGGTTACCGACTCGTAGATTTCTCATTTCTCGGGGATGTAATTTAATCGAGGACACATCATGCCCTTTTTGCACCGCGAAAGAGACGCTTGATCATTTACTACTCTTGTGTCCTTCGAGTCTACGCATTTGGCATAAGTTACTAAATTGGTTACATATTCCTATGCCACTACCGAACACTCTCGATGGCTTCTTCCAAGCATGGCAGTCGGTTCTTCAGCCGGGATATGGCCTTGACTTCGGGATATCTCTTTGGTTCATCATCACTTGGTCCTTATGGAAGAGACGCAATAAGCTCGTTTTCGATGGGGTGCTTGATCAAGACAACATCTTTCTTTCGAGTATTCATTTATGTTGGTTTATTTTTCGTTGTAATAGACATAGCTTATGTTTCTCAATCTCGGATTTGTTTGTAAACCCGGGCTTACTACTTTGTGACTAAGTTGTTGTTCTAAACTTGAGAATGGCAGCCGAATATATATTAATATAATCAAAAGAGGAAGGGGCGTTTTGTAGGCAAGCATTTCGCATCAACCTAGTTGGGACGAGCGCCCCGAAATTTTCACCCTTTCCAATCTTTTTCCAATGGAGGGACACAATGTTCACGTATAGTATATGTTATAAATGATTTGAATTGGTAAAAAGTTATTATTATTATTGTTATATTAAAACCATTTGATGTTTGTGTTTTCAATAAAGTTTAATGCCAAACATATTTTCTTTTAATTAATTTTGAATCATTTCTTAAAAACTGATCTGCTGCAATTTTTGCTATATAAACATGGCTTTTATTATTGAGTTTGAGTGCCGAATTTTGTTAATATATACTTGTGCTCAATTCTTTTCTTTTTACAGGGTCTAATTGTAACAATTTTCAATGTCGCAAAAACTATGCTTTGTGAGATTGTTTATTTTTTCCGAAGTATTATGAATATGATATTAAATTGCCGTTTCTATCGCCGCTTTCAATCGAAAGTGAAGAAATTGTTTAATCCAGGGAGGAACTATCAAGTATCCTTTAAGGACAATGCCTAACATGACTCAATTTATCAGTGTTCAAGTTTCCTTAATTCCTTTTATTGTTATATTATAGTATTTCTATATTACTATTATTGATCAATTTGTTGTTTTGATTGAAGGAAAAATCAGGACAACTTTACGAGATAATAAGATAACAAGTTTGGTTCCTCCATGTCCAACGGAAGAAAATTCGGGATCGAAACATTATTTATTTATTTTATTTTTTGCCATTGTTTTTCCGACATATAAAACCAAAATATATAAAATTGTTATTTTTGTCAATTTTATTAAAAATATATATGTACATGTTGTTATCGAAGATGTTGGGTTATCCCATTTTGGAAAGAAACATGAAATGAGTGATACATAAATGGTGTAGATTTGAACTTAACACAAGTCAATTGAGTTTGTATAACATTTCTTTAAAAAGAAATACTAGTCATGTCAATGAGAAATCATGGTTACTAATCATTTTAGCGCCGATTTCATTGCTGGTTTATTTAGCAATCAATGCTTACATCCTTCACATGTGCTACTAATCATCCTAGAATGATTTCTCGTGAAAATCCTAAGAAATCTTTCGCTACAATTGTTTCAACAATCTGGTTCTTTAAATGAGATGAACATTCTCTAAGAATCATATCTGATACAGGTGATGGCTACAAATCCATCAAGATCCACAACACCATTATGAAGAACATATTTTATCTTGCCGCTACTCTGTTACTGGACGAGTTACTATGGTAAAGGGAGAAACACCTTGGAGACATGCTGACCTGAAGAAGGGTTGGACGATATATAAAACATGGACTAGAAAGTAATCTTATGCCATCTGTAGATGCTTTACAACAGGTATGGAATAAGGGGGAACTTAAACCTAAAATTAAGTATTATCCTTGGAAACTTGGTTTTGATCCTATGCACCATAAACAATTTAATTGTCAAGTTTGGATTCTTCTTTAGAATCTTTCTTGGGAATATTAGGATAGGTAGATCCTAGCGAATATTGCTTGAGGAATTAGTATTTTCCTTCATTTTGATAAAAATATGGTGGATATTGAATTCGAGCATTATGCAAGAATTTTGGTAAATGTTAGTTGATTTAACTAATCCATTAAAAGAACAAATTTGTATCAATACAAATCATGAAAAACGTTAATTTAATCTAAAAATTTACCGCCTTTGTGTAGCTATTGGTCTGTTATCAGGCATGATATCACCTCCTGCAGAAAACTGAGTCAAATTGTGGTAGTGGAGAGGGGGCGGAACCATGAGAAAAATTGCGAAAAGAAATCATCGACCTTGAGTTCAAATAAAAGTAATCATAAACTATTTGAGGCAGGAAACACTTTCGAGGAAGTTAGATTGGACGAGACTGATAATTTTAATGTAAAGGGCACGACTTCACCTTAATTTTAACATGAGAAAACACCTTCTGAACATCCCTCTATGTCTGAGATTGAGAGTTGAGTGCAAAAGGTGCTTCAAATGAAAAGGATTTGGATCCTCTTCTTGTTCAAGATGATTAAGATAATTAAGCAGGGGTTAAAGATCATCCGAGATGGGTAGATTTGTTTGAGTCTTATTAGGAAAGGTAGTAGGGGAAGCCGCTGAAACATCTAGCTCTCTTCACACGAAGTAAACCAAGGCACATTATATGAAAGACAGGAAACGAGTGGCTGCAATGCGCGTAAAGGACTTAAAAGTCCTCTCAATAGAATAGAAGGGTACCGTGAATCATAAAGGAATCAATCAGGAGGTGCATCTTTTCCAAGGGCCAGTTGCAAATCCAACTATAATTATCGACGATGCGACTGCCTCTGACTTGGGTTCTTTCCATTCCAGAATTAGTTCTTCATGAAGTGGAAATATCCTTTCTTCAGAGAACAACCAGTATGACCAACTTGTGGATAAATTATACTCAAAAGCTAGTAAAAAGCAGTATAAGCATAGTACTTCTTTGCAAGTGAGACGTGATGCATAACAGGCAACCCATCAGAATCACAAGAAAAAAGACTATAGAGGATAACCATTATTAATCTTTTTTTTTCTTTTTCGTTTCTTTCTTTTCTTTACTTTTGTTTTTATTTTCATTGTTATTTTTCTTTTCTTTTTAATAAATTGACCCTCACTCAACTTTATTTTAAAAAAATTGATTTTTGTGTTAAATGTGTTCAACCTCACTTATATGATCACTCAACATATCAAAAACAACACTCTTGAGGCCCACATATTCTCTTCATCGTATTAAAGTAGAATAATGATCCAAAAGATCCCGAGTTTGTATTTTTAGTCATGGTGGAGTTCAAAATATCTGAACACAGAGGATACCATGAGGAGTACTCTACTCAACGAGGAGACTAGGAGGAAAGTTACGGCTACGAAAGTAATCAAGCTCTTATCATCGAACATAGAGGTCAGAGTAGAATTAAAAATTCTAACAATCCAGACATGTCCAAAGGCAAAGACAAGTTCAGAGGACTGGACGGCCATTTGAAGAGAAACTATGGAAAGTTGAAGAGAGAACAAAAGGATGGAAACAACCAAGAGGAAGATAAGAACACCACTACAACAACTGAGGAGGTTGTTGTTCTTTCTTTCAATCATGAAGAACAATGTCTCCAAGTCTCAAGTCAAGATGAGATAGAATCGGAGATTATTACAAAATCATCTTATCACACCACTCCTAACAAGGAGTTCTTCATCACCTACAAATTAGGAGATTATGGGATGGAAAAGATGGGCAATAGTGATCATTCTAAAATTAGAATTGGTGATTTCAATATCAAGAAGAACACTGGTTGCACACTCATCCTTAAAGAAGTTAGAAATGTTCTTGATTTAAGGCTCAACTTGATGTCTTGTGGTGTATTGGGTCATGAAGGATACGAGACTCTTCGGGGGTAGGAAATGGAAGCTTATGAGAAATTCCTTGGTGATTGCAAAAGGAACCATGCAATGTATACTATACAAAAATAAACGTGATCGTTTGTAAAGATGGATTGCATGTGGTTGAAGAAGAGTCATCATCAGACTTATGACATAGAATATTGGCTCACATCGGTGAGAAAGGGTTTCCAATTCTAGGAAAGAAGGCACTTGTACCTTCTACTAATGGTACGCCACTATCCCCATGTGATTACTTCTTGTTCGGTAAGAAACATAGAGTGTCATTCAGTAAGTTATAAAGCTAAAAGTGAAGTGTTCTTGACTTGGTACACTTAGATGTTTGTGGCCCCCTTGAATTTTGGAAGGTAACAAGTATTTTGTTACTTTCATTGACGATGCATTTCAGAAGCTGTGGATATATTTCTTAAGAACAAAGGATCGAGTGTTTTAGTCATTCTAGAACTTTCATGTCATGGTGGAAAGAGCGATAAATAAGAAACTAAAATGTCTCCGAACTGACAATGGAGGTGAATACACTTCTCGCGAGTTTGAAAAAACTATTGCTCTAAACCTAGAATTTGGCATGAGTAGACTATACCTGGTACCCCACAACATAACGATGTAGCAGAGAGGATGAATCATACCATTGTGGAGAAGGTCAGATGCATTCTCAAAATGGCTAAATTACCTAAGTCTATTAGGGAGAGGTAACACATACAACCTGCTATATTATCAATAGGTAACAATCTTCCGCTCTAGACTTTGATATTCCAGAAAGAGCATGGACTAGAAAAGATGTTCAATACTCTAATCTGAAGCTATTTGGCTGCAAGGCATTCACACATGTACCTATGGAGCAAGGTCGAATCTTGATGATAAAAGAAGTCATTGTATCTTCCTTGGATATGGAGATGAAGAGTTCGGGTACAAACTATGGGACCCGAAGAAGAAGAAGGTCATTAGAAGTAGAGATATAGTCTTTCGGGAGAACGAGACTATTAAGAGTTTCAAGAAAATTGACAAGTCGGGATTCGTGAATGACATTATTCTTAACAATGTTCCTCTACTATCAAACAATGTAATTGCTGGAGATGTTGAACTGCTAGAACTAATAGAGGGCCATGAAGAAGATGTTGATGAGAAGGGGGAGCAACCAATCCAATAAGTAGAAGTTGTCCAGCAGCTTAGAAGATCTACCAAGGATTGTTAACCAACATCAAAGTATCCTAGTTATAAGTGAATTCTCCTCATTATTGAGGGGGAGCCAGAGAATTTATAGGGTTTCCTAACTCATGCAGATAAAAGATTGTAGCTAGAGTGATGTAAGATGAGATGAATTCCTTGAAAAAAAACAAGAGTTATGAGTTAGTCAAACTTCCTAAAGATAGGAAAGCGTTGAAGGACAATGCATTTACAAGCTCAAAAGATATGGCAACGGAAAGCTGATGAAGTATAAAACTCGTCTAGTCGTAAAAAGATTTCAACAACAAAAGGGAATTGATTTTGATGAAATATTTTCTCCGATGGTTAAGATGACTTTTAGCTGAGTGTACTTAATCTTGGTAGCAATCTTAAATCTTGAGCTTGACCAATTAGATGTGAAAACAACATTCCTTCACAACAACTTGAAAGAAGGGATCTACATGGAGCAACCAAAAGGTTTTTAAGTAAAAGGGAAAGAACATATGGTTTATAAGCTACAAAAGAGTTTGTACGGGTTGAGACTATTAGACATGATGTATGCCCTAGAGGTAATTAGAGAAATATATCTTAATTAGTTATAATGTACAAAGAGTTTTAGAATATTATTATTGTCATTAATATAAGCATCTTTGTTAGTTATCAATATTAGTTTAATTTATGTATCTCGCTGGTATTATATATATGTGGTATTATATATATGCACATTGATAAGACAAAGTATGTGACTACTTAATAGTGTAAAAGTGCAATGATATAGTGGGAGCTATGTGGTGTGAGAACTGCAGATAGGTGTTACTATGAATAGTCTAAATATCCCTAGTTATAGTTTCATTGAGGCTGAACATCAATGAAGCGGACAGACTAGCATGTGTAGGCTTACTCCTTGGATTAGATCCAAGTAGCTGATCTCACGAGATGAAGGTGGTACCTAGAGTTAACACATGAATGTATCCGGGTAATACATTAGAGAACACTCTAAGATAGACACAAGAAATAACTATTCATGTGTTGGTGTCATCTCTTATTGCAGTAGCTGTACAAGTATCCTCAGACATGAGATATTGGTTACCTTATGTAGGAGTTACTATACTTTGGGTTATACTTATTCATATCCTGGCGATTAGGATGATACGGGTGATTACGGGTATAGTGATGATCACATGTTGGTAAGCCGAGTAGTCAAGATGGGATTCATCGCTCCTGATACAATGATATAATGGGAGATGTACCTCAAGGCCTCTTGTTGCACAGACACACTCATGAACCTCTTATCAAAGTATAAGATTGATAGATGTGTTTCTAGTCAATCTTGATATATTATGGTGAGTGGTGTTCTTCGTAAACTAGTTTAATTTAAGGATAGCTACAACTATTACATGAGCTAACACTTAATCTGAGCTCAATAAACTGGATGGTAATTAACATGATGGAAGGAGTGTATTGTATTGGTTACTATTGCAGTACCAGATCAAGTCACATGCATGTGATGTTCCGAGTATCAGGGGATGCCTTCGCTAGAAAGCCCACTTGATCGTCTAGAGTTATTGGGTTCCATATCAGTCTGGAAAACTAACCCCAAAGGTTTTTGGATGGGAAGCCAAGTTTAGATTAACCTCTAGCGTCTCTATACTTTGGGATCCTATGAGGTCACACTCTTTGGGTCTTTATCTAACTGAGTAAAGAACCTATAGATTGGGTCTATGGGAATATTAATATTATTGAATTTGTTGAATGAATTATTAATTGGTTGGATACAATTGATAATTAAAAGGATTAAAGGAGAAAATTGGGAATGTTACATTGAGCGGAGCAAGGGAATTTTTCCCATTGCTAGTGGGCCCTAAACGAACACTGGTTGTTAAGAGTGGGGCCTGCGCGGTTGCCCCGCGATTATTTTCCCCACAAGCTAAAATGCTCGTGGGCTAAGCCAGCATGCGCTAGTTGGCAGCAGGCTTGCTAGCGCAACCCGTAAGCTGGGCTTTCAGGAAGGCCCGCAAGCTCAGCTTGCGACAAAAGGCAAGCCTGTTAGGGCTTGTCTTGTGGAGTTAGTGCAAAGCCGCATAAGTGGGCTATGTGACTGGTCAACCCACGGATCCTAGGGATCCTACCGGTTGAGCCCGTTTGTGGGATGGGATTTTACCATCCCACATTGCTAAATGAGGGGAGTTTTCAACTCCCCTCTCCCTATAAATAGGCCACCCTTCTCCTCCTTTTAATGTACTTTAGCTCAACCTTTCTCTCTGTGTTCGATATCTTTTCTTTCGAGATTTCCGAGATCCTCCATGGGCTTCTCCAAGTGACGAAGAATTCTTTAGAAACTCTTTCTATTTTGAACTAAGCCTTCTCAGGTAATATTTTCAGGTTAGTCTTCGAGCATTCTAGCAGCTGTTGTCTACCAACGGGTTCTACCTTCGTGGATTTTTTGGTCGATGAAGATCCGTGTGGATCAATCATAGAGTTTGTCCTAGATTGGAAGCTAATGCTAACGGAGTTTTGCCTAACTACTCTAAGGGAACGTCGTACCAAGGGAAAGGCACGCATCAACTGGTCATGCTCTTAACTTAGATACTAGGTTTCTTTCAATAAGTTTTATAAACCTATTAGCATCTATGGAACATTTCAACTTAGATTATATCAATCATGATATGCTTAAGAGATCCTTTAGGGTTTATTTTAAGTTTTGAAAGTTCCACCTTGCAACGTTGCATGTTCAATTTGTTAGACAGGATGTATACCCTAGAGGTAATCAGGGTGATATATCTTTATTAGCTATGATGTATAAATAGTTTTGAAATTATTATTAATAATAATTAAGGCATATTTATTACTAATCAGTGCTTTCTATATATTTATGTATGTCACTGGTACCATATATGTATATGTGGATTGATGAGACAAAGTCCATGACTACTTCATAGTGTAAAAGTGTGAGGATAGAGTAGGAGCTATGTGGTGTGAGAACTGCATATACGTGTTACTATGAATAGCCTAAATATTCCTACTCATAGTTTCATTAAGACTGAACATCAATGGAATAAACAGACAAGCATGTGTAGGCTTACTCCTTGGATTAGATCTAAGCAGCCAATCTCATGAGCTGAAGGTGGTACCTTGAGTTAACACATGAATGTATTCGGGTAATACATTGGAGGCCACTATAAGATAGACACTCGAAAATAACTATATCCATGTGTTGGTGTCATGTCTTATTGTAGTAGCAGTACAATGATCATCAAACCTAAGATACTGGTTACCATGTGTAGGAGTTACAATACTTTGGGTCATACTTATTCATACCCTAGCAATCAAAATGACATGGATGATTGCTGGTATAGTGATGATCACATGTTTGTAAGCTAAGTAGTCAAGACGGGATCCATCGTTCCTGATATAGTGATATAATGGGAGATGTACCTTAAGGCCCCTTGTAGAAGTGACACACTCATAAAGCTCTGATCAGAGTAAAAGATTCATAGGACAGGTTTCTAGTCAATCTTGATACATAATAGCTAAGCGGTGTTCTTCATGAACAAGTCTAATTCCAGGATAGCTACGGCTATTAAATGAGATAACTGTTAATCCGAGCTCCATAAACTAAATGGTATGTAACCTGATGGAAGGAGTGTATTGTATTGGTTACTACTGTAGAACCGGATCAAGTCACAAGCATGTGACATTCCAAGTATTGGGGGATCATACGCTTTTGCTAGAAAGCCCATTTGATTGTCTAGAGCTTTTAAGTTCCATATCAGTCTGGAACACTGAGCCTAAAGGTTCCCAGATGGGAAGCTAAGTTTAGGTTAACGTCTAGCAGCTCTATACTTTGGGATCCTATGAGGTCAGACACTTTGGGTCTTTATCATACTAAGAAAAGAATCTATAGATTGAGTCTATGCCGAAAATATAAGTTGGGGAATTCATTAGAAGAATTGTTGATTGGTTGGACCGAATTAATAATTAAAGCGAACAAAGAGATAATAGGGAAAAATTACACAGAGCGGAGCTGGCATCTACTTCAGGTATGTTCATGATAGATAGTTTCTCTACAATTCCCTACAAGTCTACATGGGTATTAGATAATAGTTATGGTATTCATATCTATACTTCTATTCAGAGGTTGCGGAATAGTAGGAGGCTTGCAAACAGGGAAATGGACCTAAGAGTTGGAAATAGAGCACGGGTTACTGCAACAGCTGTAGGGACATATAGCCTTTGTTTACCTAGTGACCTAGTTTTAGTTTTGAATAATTGTTATTATATTCCTAATATCAGTAAGAATATTATTTCTATTACAAGTTTAGCAACAGAGGAATTTTAGATTTTATTTTCTAATAATAATTGTCAAATTCAACGTGATAATGTTCTTTATGCTTGTTGAATATCAATTGATGGCATTTATGTTCTAGATACTAAAACTAAAATTCTAAATATGAACATTGTTAAGAAATCAAGATTAGATAATAAGAAATCCTCATACATATGGCATTGTCGTCTAGGCCATATAAATGAGACTCGCTTAACTAAGTTACACAAATGTGGTGACTTAGGCCCAATGGAATGGGAATCCTATAGGGTGTGCGAACCTTGTTTAAAGTGAAAGATGACTAAGAAACCTTTAAAAAGAAAGGGTCAGCATATCACTAGTACCTTGGAAATAATACATTCCTATGTATGTGGTCCAATGAGTGTTAAGACACACGAGGGTTTCGTCTACTTCATAACCTTTATCCAATGTATATGGTTATCTGTACCTTATGAGGCATAAGTTGGAAAGTTTTGAGAATTCTAAAGAGTTCAGAACCGAAGTAGAGAAATAGCTTGGGAAAAGTATCAAGACTCTTCGATCTGATCGAGGTGGTGAATTCTTAAGCCAAGAGTTTTAGGATTATCTAAGGGATAATGGTATTTTATCCCAATGAACGCCTCCTTATACACCCCAACACAATGGAGTGTCAGAAAGGAGAAATCAAACCCTACTCGATATGGTTTGGTCCATGATGAGCCAAGAAGAACTCAGTAGATCCTTTTTGGGTTATGCACTTGAGAGCGTAGTTTATATACTAAACAGAGTGCCCTCGAAATTAGTTGATCAAACACCATATGAATTGTGGTATGTTAAGAAACCAGCTCTTCCTCACTTAAGAGTTTAGGGATGTCCTTGTGTTTGTTTGTAAGTTACCCTGAGGATACTATGGGTTATACATTTTATGATCTCAAGGAACAAAAAAGTCCTTGTTTTTAGAACTGCTCAATTCCTCGAGAAGGAGCATATACTTGCGAAAGCTAGTGGGAGCAATCTTGAGTTAGGCACTCAAGAAGATCAAATAGACAATTAATTACTTATTCCCACACCTATTACACAAGAAAGTGTAAGCATGTAACAACCTATTATAACACTGACATTGTGTAGGTTAGGTTGGGCTCCAATCGCTCCCGAGCGATACGGTTTTCTCATCATTGATGATAAACAACTCTTCCTTATGGAAGATGATGAGCCCAAGACTTACAAGGAGGTAATGGAAGGCTTAGAGTATGAAAAATGGTTTGCAACCATGAGGTCAAAGATGGACTACATTTACGAAAATCAAGTTTGGAACTTGATAGATGCTCCAAGTAGGATTAAGCCCATAGGATGCAAGTGGGTTTTCAAGAAGAAAACTAACATGGATGGTAATGTAATTACATAAAAAGCAAAGCTGTTGCAAAAGGTTATAGTTAAAAGGAAGGCATTAACTATGGTAAAACCTTTTCACCGGTGGTCATGCTAAAGTCTATCAGGATACTCCTTGCCATCGCCACTCATTACAATTATGAAATTTGGCAGATGGACGTGAAAATGACATTCCTTAACGGGAATCTGGATAGGGATGTGTATATGGCACAACCTGAGGGTTTTACATCCAAGGATGCCTCGAAAGTATGCAAGTTGTAGAAGTCCATTTATGGACTTAAGCAAGCATAAAAGAGTTGGAATATTAGGTTTGATGAGATAATCCGTGAAATTGGTTTTGTGTCAAATGCTAATGAGCCCTGTGTATATAAGAAGGCTAGTGGGAGTGAGATTGTTTCCTTATATTATATGTTGATGACATATTACTGATAGGAAATGATGTTCCTTTTCTTCAGATAGTGAAGTCATGGTTGTCAAAGAAGTTCTCCATGAAAGACCTTGGAGAAGCAGCTTTTATACTTGGTATAAAGATCTACCGAGATAGATCTAGAAGGCTGCTAGGTCTTTCACAAAGTACATACACAAACAAGGTTTTGGCTAGATTTAACCTTGAGCAGTCAAGAAAGGGTTATCTCCTAATGTCTCACGGGATTAACCTTTCTAAATTTGAGTGTCAAAGAACACAAGAGGAGAGACTGTGCATGAATGGAATACCCTATGCCTCAACGATAGGATCCATCATGTATGTTATGATATGCAATCGGCCTGACGTCTCACATGCATTGAGCGTCACGAGAAAATTTTAATCTAACCTAGGAGGGAAGTACTGGATGGCTGTTAAAACTATCCTTAAGTACTTACATAGGACTAAAGATATGTTTTTGGTGTATGGAGAAGGTGATCCCTCTATTAAGGGATACATCGACGCTAGTTTTCTATTTGACAAGGAAGATTACAAGTCTTACTCAAGATATGTGTTTATGTTAAATGGAGGGGAAGTTGTTTGGAAAAGTTTCACATAGATATAACTATCAATTTAACCACTAAATTTGAGTATATGGCTACTTCAGAAGCAACTAAGAAAGCTTTTTGGTTAAAGGGATTTATTGATGATCTCGGTGTGGTGTCAGCATTGTAAATCCAATAGCGGTCTATTGCAATAACAATGGGGCTATTGCTCGGGAAAAGGAACTACAATCTCGTCAGAGAAACAGTCATGTACTCAAAAAAATACCATCTCATTCAGGAGATAGTAGCTAGAAAAGATATAAGCTTACAATACACCCCAATGAGTCAAAATCTAGTGGATGGGCTAACAAAGCCATTGACTCAGGTTAAGCATGACCAGCATGTTAACGAGTATGGCGTGAAGCACATGGGTAATTAGCTCTAGTGCAAGAAGGAGATTGTTAGACATTATGTTTGCCTTAGAAGAAATTAGGGTGATATATCTTAATTAGTTATAATATACAAACAATTTTAGATTATTATTCTTAATAATATAAGCATCTTTGTTATTTATCAATGTTTATTTAATTTATGTATCTCACTGGTATCATATATATGTGGTATTATATATATGCACATTGATATGACAAAGTCTGTAACTACTTCATAGCGCAAAAGTGCAAGGACATAGTGGGAGCTGTGTAGTGTGAGACTACACATAAGTGTTACTATGATAGTCTAAATATCCCTAGTCATAGTTTCAATAAGACTGGACATTAATGAAGTAGACAAACTAGCATGTGTAGGCTTACTCCTTGGATTAGATCCAAACAGCCAATCTCACGAGCTAAAGGTGGTACCTTGAGCTAACACTTGAATGTATTCGGGTAGTACATTGGAGACCGCTATAAGACAGACACTCGAAAAAAACTATATCCATGTGTTGGTGTCATGTCTTATTGTAGTAGTAGTACAAGTATCCTCATACCTGAGATACTGTTACTTTATGTAGGAGTTTTTATACTTTGGGTCATACTTATTCATACCCTGGCGATTAGGATGATACGGGTATAGTGATGATAACATGTTGATAAGCCGAGTAGTCAAGATGGGATCCATTGCTCCTGTTATAGTGATTTAATGGGAGATGTACATTAAGGTCTCTTATTGAAGAGACAAACTCATAAACCTCTGATCAAAGTATAAGATTGATAGAACGGGTTTCTAGTCAATCTTGATACATTATGGCAAGTGGTGTTTTTCGTAAACAAGTCTAATTCCTTGATAACATGGCTATTACATGAGCTAACACTTAATCTGAGCTCAATAGACTAGATGGTACTTAATCTGATGGAAGGAGTGTATTGTATTGGTTACTACTGCAAAATCAGATCAAGTCACATGCATGTGACATTCTGAGTATCAGGGGATCATACGCCTTTGCTAGAAACCCCATTTGATTATCTAGAGTTATCGGATTCTATATCGATCTAGAACATTGAGCCTAAAGGTTCCTAGATGGGAAGCCAAGTTTAGGTTAACCTCTACCGGCTCTATACTTTGAGATCTTATGAGGTAACATACTTTGGGTGTTTAGCGGACTGAGTAAAGAACCTATAGACTAGATCTACACCGATAATATTAAGGTTGTCGAATTTGTTGGATGAATTATTAATTAGTTGGACCAAATTAATAATTAAAAGGATTAAAGTAGAAAATTGGGAATATTGCACTAAGTGAAGCAAGGGAATATTTCAAGTTACGAGTGGGCCCTAAATGAACACGGGTTGTTCGAACTAGGGATTGTACAGCTGCCCTGCGAGCTAAAAAGCTCACCGGCTAGTTTCGCAAGCACTGCCTGTGGCAGCAATTGCTTGAGCCTACTGTTAGGGCTTGCCTTGTGGAGGCAACACACAACCAGTATAAGCGAGCTGTGCGACAGGTCAACCCGCCGATCCTAGGGATCCGCGTGGTTATGCTCATTTGTGGGATGGGATTTTCCCATCCCATATTGCTAAATGAGGAGAGTTTTCAACTCCCCTCTCCCTATAAATAGGCCTCCATTCTCCTCCTTTTAATGTACTTCAGCTCAACCTTTCTCTCTGAGTTTAACATCTTTTCTTCACGAGATTTTGCGATATCCTCCACGAGTTTCTTTAAGAGATGAAGAATTCTTTAGAAGGCTCTTTGTATTTTGAAGTGAGCTTTCTCAGTTAATATTTTAGGGTTGGTCTTCAAGCAGTCTAATAGCTGTTGTCTACCAACAAGTTCTACCTCAGTGGAGGTTTTAGTCATTAAAGATCCATGTGAATCAATCATAGAGGCTGTCCTAGATTGGAAGCTAGTGCTAACGGAGTTTTGTCGAACTACTCTAAGGGAACGCCACACCAAGGGAAAGGCACACATCAACTGGTAATTCTCTTAACTTAGATGCTAGGTTTCTTTTAACAAGTTCTATAAATCTATTAGCATCTATGGAACATTTCAACTTAGATTATTGGCTTAATGCATCTACACCCCCCTGAACTTGTCCAAAAAGGGTCGTTGCCACCTTGAACTTTGAAGTGTGACAGATAGCCCCCTGTACTTGTCTAAAGCGCGTCACTTTACCCCCTTTTACTGACCTAGCTTACTACGTAAGTATCTTGGTGGAATAGAAAATGAATACAAAAAATCCATAACATTCATATTCTTAATTCAAAATCCTTAATATATGTTCTTCATCTTCTTCAAAACTTCATATATTCTAAATTTTTCTTCAATTAATCATAATATTGTATCAATTCTTGATCCGTCATGTTCATCTTCTTGTTCTTGAAGCTTGTTCGCCACTTTTCTACTGATAAGTTTAATTGATGAACAAACGTGCATCAATATATAGAGTTTAGTGGAAAAACTATCGAAACTGCTCAAACTGCTGCAATTATTGCACAGTTCGCGATCATGATCACTATTCACAATTGTGACTAACAGAATTTTGAGAAAGAGAAAGTTTTGAAGGGAAATTCATGAGCGTGATTGACAGTCGTGAACGTGAATAGGAAAAATAGAAGAAAATCTTCTATTTGTTAAGAATTAAGATGAACTATTATGATGTATCACCTCCAAGATGATTATTTCATAATCTATTCATATCTAGAATGAAATTTAGAAAATTGTACGGTATAGGAAATAAAACAAACAGATAAAATCTTTAGAACTTACTTAACTTCCCCAGAACTTTGATCTTTAAAACGCACTTGCCTTCCCCGGCAATGGTGCCAAAAACTTGTTCGCACTTTTCTACTGATAAGTTTAATAACTTTTACGCAAAGAGTTTGGCTAAATATGAACGTGCCAAAAAATTATTCACGTAAAATATAGGTGTTGTCAATACCCCTTATCAAATAGAAAAATGATGATAACTGCAAGTATACAGTTGCGCTGTAGTTTTAAAAGATATTGATCCCACAGGGAAGGGCTAGTTCTAAAGATCAACAAGGAAGATAAATTAAAAAGAATATAAACTAATGTATAGTTTTGGATAGGAGGGTTAGAATGAAATATGAGTAAATATAGGTATGAAAGATTAGAGAATCTAAATATATAGATTTTTCCTACGAAATAAGGAAAGCAGAGAAAACATGCAAGTTTAACAAAGATGTTACGATTCACTAAACTAATCTAATAGACTCATTTCTAAATACTCAGATGTTCAATTATTCATCGCAAAGCAACACATGAAATGACTTTTCTAAACATAGCATAAATGAATTAAGACTATTATATAAACCTGGACAACGTCAATACTATGCTTAGTACGGGTCGCTCTCACATAGCCACATTTAGCAAGTTACCATTCCAAAAATGTTAGCTCACTAAACAGCGTTATA